>SMLS01046185.1:0-66087 GCA_004785975.1 Popillia japonica | reverse complement strand
TTGGTTTTTCTATTATTTCACATGGCATGCATGATATAAGACTTTAACATAGCAAGGATGTATATAGAACAAATTTAGAACAATCTAGAACAATTTCAGAAATTTCAAAAAAGAGAAGCGAACTTCACTTGGTTTTTCCATTATGTCATGTGGTATAAGCGATAGAAGACTGCAACATTGCATGAAGGATGTGGAATAAATTTTGAACAATCTGGAACAACTTTAAAAATTTCAAAATAGGAAAGTGAACTTCGTTTTGTTTTTCCGTTATTTCACATGATAGCAGACTGCAACATTGGACGAATATAGAACAAATCTAGAACAACCTGGAACAACTCTCGAAATTTCGAAAAAGAGGAGGTAGTCGCCGTAATCGCGTTTACAATACATGAATAAGATCCGTACATATATTATGATATATTGGGCAAACAACTTATTGGAAAAAGTTTATAAATCAATTTGAATGGTTTATATGACTAAATATAGACAAAAATAAATATTTTTGTGTAGAAATAAGTACACAGTTCTTTTATAAGTGATTTTTATAAAAAAAGAGAAAATTAATACCGAGTAAGCTCTCCTCAGACGGCCAACTTGGCTTGATATCGTGCTGGCATGCAGTGGAACAAATAAGTTGTACTTAAAACGCTAATATAAGTTAAAAGGCAAGGTTGCTCGCGATCGAAGGTAATACCAAAATAATATGAAGAAATACAAGCTGTCAACATAAACCTCGCGTAGGTCACTGGACTTACATCATGTTTTCACCATTCGAAAAATAACTTTCCTTTGCTAAATTTACGAACTGGAACTGGGTATAAGTAAGAAGGATTTCGCCTTAATTTAAAAACAGTTCGTGTTAATTGCTACAACTGAAACCGTATAATGATGTGGACAAAATTGAGCAATCGATAATGCTGTCATAAATTAGACGTTTAATATATCTTATGATCTACAACTTTAACGAAGAAACATACCACAGACAGAGGGCATCCGTTTATTGGGTTTCGTTTATGTATTACAAAAAAGCTATTGAACCTAAAGTAGTTTACGAAGGATTGCGCATTTAGCAGCAGCATCTGTTGCTACACGGATGACGTCCGTAACAGAGGACATTACGTGATGTTAGAATATTATGGAATAACAATACCATTTGCGATAGATCCGACCTCTAGATTGAACGATTTTTTCAACAATCAAAATTAGCGGAAACCGCCCATTATGTGCGAATATGTACAAATTGCTGATTTTTCGCGTATCATCCACAGTTTCATAATTTAAATTGTCGAAACAATAACTGATCAGTATTGCCAAGTCGATTTCATTAATGAGATGGACTACGTGCAAATTGGCATAGAAATAGTATGTGCATGCGTTTACAACAGCCTACTTATTAGTTTTTTTTTATTATAAAAAAGTTCAAGGCGAATTCTACTACTAACTAATGTGTTTAACCTTTAGTCTCGCGCAAGCAATAGTGTGTATTAGAATAGTTAGCAAATTGTATTGTGTATTTTCAGTAAACATAAACAAATACAAACATAAACTTTAAAGTGTAATGTTACATGCATACGCAATTAATTTTCATAAACTGGAATCTAATCGAAAGTATTTTTTGTTATAGATAATCAATCGTAATGATATCAAATTTTTGTGAGTAACGGTACACCTAGGAGTTGTGCTTCCTCGCTGCCAAATTTAGATTTCATCGAAGTATTCGTCACTCATCTCTAAGAAAATTTAAGAAAACTTTACCACTTAGTCGTCCTTCAGAAAAGAAAGGTGTGATGATTTGCGAACCAATTACTTCTGTTTATGAAAACCTCTGGAATGCATTGGATCATTTCGTGGTACATCTAAATATTAATTGTAGAATTCTGTCAAAAATAGCCGACATTGAAGCATTTTTCCAGATTCAATCGCTATAGTTGCACGAAATTTATTTTTTATATTTAGCGTATGTAAGCTAGTCCGCACATCTTCCGCAGCCGGTTCTGATGCGATTGAGTAATGACCAAGTCCGATGGGGGAGGTCAAATCCCACAGGTTTGTTGGCGATGAACGGAACACCTCTTTCCACCGAGCATTTATATTGACCTTATTTAGGTGGAGCTCAGACGCAGTTTTCAGTGGGGCATGCCTCGATCGGAGTCGATTTTACTGGAGGTCAGGAACATCAGTATGAACTTGTAACGGCAGATTGTTCATAATTTTATTAAACTCTCTAACCAGGGCATGTTCTCGGCGCAGCCAGATGGTGTTGGTCGCTCTAATTGTCCCTGATATAGTGCGCATAGTCAAGTTTATTTGAGTATCTACCAGGTGCGTGTGTTTGCTATTAAGCCCCACTGGGACACAGTACTCTGCCACCGGTTATATCAGGTCCAGCGCAGTTGATCTCAGGGCGGATGCCTCAAGTGGTACCGCAAAGTTTCTGTAGTATGTTCTTAGTTTTGCTGCCGTTCTTTATAAAGGATGTTTCAATAAGAGCGCAAGATTTGAATTGCGCGCCATGTTTGACAGTCATAATGTCACATGATTATGAAGTCACAGATCAAAATTTGACAGATGGGAGTTACGCAACAACGCGTCCTGATTGTCAAAAATTATTATCAAAATGGTGAAAGGTTAAATGCCACTATTCGTAGAGTGCGTCCAATGTTCGGTCGAAATAATGTGCCTAATTCATCTACTGTGAAAAGAATAATCGAAAAATTCGAAAGGACTGGTTCGGTTAGTGATGTGAAACACAAGATACGAGTTCGTAGAGTTCGTTCAGAACAAAACGTCACGGTAGTTCGCGAGAGTGTGGTAGAAAGGCCAGAGACCTCAATTCGCCATGCCAACTTTGACTCCCTTTTTCTAAAATTTTGCAAGTTCCAAATTGTTCTGAATGTATTCTACTGTCCTGCATTCTTCTATCGTGAATACCACCGGAAATAATGGAAGAACCACGCAAAGTTCGCCTCTCCTTTTGTGAATTTTTTAAAGTTCTTGAATGTTCTAAATTTGCTCTATATATGTATATTGTTCCCTTGTTGCAGTTTTCTATTGGAAAATTCAAGCGAAGGTCGCCTCTCTTTTTTGAAATTGTTCTAAATTTGTTCTATATACATTCTTACTACGTTAGCCACTATAAGCCATTCAAATTGATTTATAAACTTTTTCCAATAAGTTGTTCGTCCAATACATTATAATATATGTACGGATCTTATTCATGTATTGTAAACGCGATTACGGCGACTACCTCTTCTTTTTCGAAATTTCGAGAGTTGTTCCAGGTTGTTCTAGATTTGTTCTATATTCGTCCAATGTTGCAGTCTGCTATCATGTGAGATAATGGAAAAACAAAACGAACTTCGCCTCTTTTTTTTAAATTGTTCTAGATTGTTCTAAATTTGTTCTATATACATTCGTGCTATGTTAAAGTCTTATATCATGCATCTATTCTGAATATATTCTACATGCTTGTAATGTTGCAGTCTTCTATCATGTATATCACGTGAAATAATGTAAAAACTAACTGAAGTGAGCTTCCTTGTTTTGAAATTTCGAAAGTTGTGGAAATTAATGGAAAAAGCCAAGCGAACTTTGCGTCACCCTTTTTTGAAAATTTGTTAGTTATTCCAGCTAGTTCTAAATTTATTCTATATTCTTGCAATACTCCAGTCTTCTATCATATTGTAGTATGTGAAGTAATAGGAAAAACAAGTAACTGACCCCTCTCTTTCGGAATTTCGAGAATTGTTCCAGATTGTTCTAGATTTGTTCTATCTCTTTGCAATGTTGCAGTCTGCTATCATTTATACCACGTGAAAGAATGAAAAAATCAAACCAATTTCGCTTCCGTTTTCTGAAATTTCGAAATTTGTTCCAGATTGTTCTAAATTTATTCTACATACACATACATATGTATATTCTTGTAATGTCTTCTATCATGTATGTATATCACGTGAAATAATAGAAAAAACAAGCGAGATTTGCCTTCCCTTTTTTGAAATGTTGAAAATTGTTACAAATAGTTCTAAATTTATTCTATATTCTTGCAAAGTCGCTGTCTTCTATGTACATATCATGTATACTATACCAAGCGAACACCGCCTCCCCTTTCGGGATATTTTGAAAGTTGTTCCAGATTGTTCTAAAGTTGTTCTAGATTGTTCTAAAGTTGCAGTCTTCTATCGTGTATACCTACTATATGAAATAATGGAAAATGCAAGCGATGTTTGTTTCGAAATTCGAAAATTGTTCCAGTTTAGGCTAGACTTGTGCACAAGCTTTAGCCATTCACCGCATTATTACAATATAATTAAGGTGCACTGCGTTGTGACCTTGCAAATGAAATGAGTGTTTTGATGAGCATAATGGCGACGTTTCTTAAGAAATTTGTTAAGAAACAATAGAGAACAAATCTAGAACATCAAATTAAAAATTTTGAATTTCGTAAGTTAAATTCAACTTGTCCCAATTTTTTCACGAAATATGCATGCTACAAAGATGAAAGTTTGGAAGAATATAGAACAAATTTAGAACAACGTTTAATAACTTTCAAGATGTCGATATAGAGAGAGCTAATTTCACATATACCGTAGTTTTTTTTATCAATTATTTCACTAAGTATATGTATGTACATACGTGTAAGCCTAGAACAATGCGGAACAGCTGTCTCGTTGCCTTCGATAATATAACGAAGTATGCATAATAGAAAGCTTAAACAAATGTGGATCAGAAATTATAGAACAATTATAGATGATAGAAGACATAGAAGAATAATCTAGAATAAATCTAGAAAAATCTGGAACGGCAGTCAAAAGTTTGATTTTCAAGAGAAGCCTTATTTTTTTCACTTGCTCATAACGTGTACATAATACACGGCCACTTTGCTTTTATCTTTCCTTCTACGAAGTATTCATCTTAGAAATATGAGATTCTTGGAAAAATCGAGAATAAATGTAGAACAATTGCGATCGACTTTTAACATGTTAAAAAAGGTGGAACTAACTTTATCTACGCCATAGTTTAGTTGTTTAATTATTTCACAAAATATACCTGACAAGAGAATAGAACTTTTGAAAAGTCTATAGCTTCAAATTCCAAAAAGGAGAGGTTCGTTTCATGCAAGTATACGTTCGTCTCTGGTATATTGGATACATTTTGCACAACTTTATAGCCGCATATCGTTGGAATTGTATTATTCAAGTAGGTATATTCATATCGGAACAGGAACTGCATCCTTGTTAATATCAAGAATTTTTTTCGCTCGCAAACGAACATGAAACGGTGTATGCACATTTGTTTGGTGGTTGTGCCTTAAATTAGAGCAATGAATTTGATGACGATTAGCTGTAAATTTTTTGGCGATATCTAAGAGATATTATTATCACAAAATTTTTGCATGATTATTGCAAATTGTCATTTACGCAGTAGTATTAGTATTATATAGCCAACATACATAATATTGATATTCATACACGTACACAAAGCTTGTACTTATCATCGTTTCTACTGTATGTACATACTTTTTTTAAAGATGATTTCAACAATGATGCTTATCTGGGTTATCATTTTCGCACTCTAGTATTAGTAAGTCTCTTATGAGCTGAGTCAGTGTGACATGATATTGAGATTCTCATGCCGGTTACGGAAGCTATCACCTGCATTTAGAAAAACATACATTTTAATCATATTCCTAGATTATTACCTAAATGTACTTACACCGAATGCGTTATCAGACGTTGTTGATGACGAAATGAAGTGCATCGCAACTTTGATATTTCTACATAGGCTAGAAATTTCATTGAGTTGAAGTAATTCAGGTAATCGATTCCTGATAATGATGCCATACGCTTTGTTGTACAAGATGAATACTTGTTTAGAGGTAATCGAGGTTTGTTTATATTCTAGCCGTTTGTGTTCCAGTGCTCTGTTTTCTGGCTTCCCCTTTCTTTCATCGCATCTTTTGACGAAGACTTATTCTAATTGATCTTCTACCGAGGAGTCCTGCACCAAGTCGAGCTATCCAAAAAATACTTGGGCAGGTGTTTTACCAACACTGCGTTGTAAGGTCGAGTTGAGCGATAATTGGATTTTAATTAAACGTATTATTACTTTGTTAAGCCTTTCCACTTGACCATTGGCTCTCTTCTACACACAACACGAAACAAAAATTAATAATGAGATGGTCGATATCTACTTGTGGCACCTCGTCCCCAAACAAAATGAACTTTCTTGATTAACTGCGCCAAAGTTTGTAGAGGATGGTGCAAAGTGCACAGTCTCTTTCCCCATGATATGCATGAGAGAATGCGTAGAGTTGAGTGTCGAAATCGTACACACGTGTTTCTGCTAGATCTTATAAAATTATTTTTTGAAATTGTTTGTTATTTAACGTTATAATGCCGCCGGGCACTCGTGCCAATTCGGATAAAAATGAAGAATTCAATAGTGTTGTTACTTTTATTAAAAGTGCAGGGGTTGGCGATATAATTCGCAATATAGTTAACAACGAAATGAGAAATCTCCAAGAACAAGTAGCGGACCTTATAAATGAAGTTACGATGTTGAGACAATCTAATGTCGAATTAATTCAGCTACTTACTAGTAAGCAAGATGCTCAGAGTAAGTAATTCACTATAATACTAAAAGTGAAAGTCGTGCTACTAAATCTAAGATATCGTATGTTGATAAAGCAATTTCTCGTACTGCAAAAGAAAAATCAGTTTCGGAGACTAATATAAAAACTACTTCAAATATTATAACACAGAATTTAAGAAATATTGAAGAAATAAAACAAGATACAGAGTCATCCACAAGTGATAAATAAGTGATAAATGGATTAGTGTGGTAAACAAGAAGAAAACTCGCAAGAGAAATGATGGATCGGTTACTGGAAGTTGTTCTGCATGTGCGGTTAGGGCTGTTCCTAAGAGGTCATTCCTTTTTGTCTCTAGATTACGCCCTGACACTAACTGAAGTGACCTCAAAAGGTATTTGGTGCAATTCTTTCCGGAAACTGAAGTCGAAGATCTTGTTTCATCCCATCCTGAGGTATCTAAATCCTTTAAAATAATTATTGATGAGTCTAATCTTGAAAACGCATTGGATCCGAACAAATGACCGTCGGGTGCTTACGTGGCCAGATTTTTTCAACAACGCCGGAAGCCTACAGTCCCAACTTAACGAATGAAACTCGGCAATTTGGTGGCTCAATGACGAATGGACTGGTGGTGGATGATGCTAAAAGTTCATACCTGAGATTTCATCCTTATCAATTTCATCCTACCTTGGATTTTTACTTAAATATTTATCTGAATAACGGGGGGTTGACTAGGAGCAACAATGTCAAATTCCTGGACGTTTGGTTTGACGAATGTTTAAATTGGAAGGTTCACTGTGAAAATCTGATGTCCAAACTAGGTTCTTTATGTTATTTGTTTCGCAGCTTGCGCTCTGGGTTGGACTGCCGGTAGCTACTTTCTTTATATCATGCTTGTATTGGAAGTAGATTGCGATATGGTATTAGGGTTTGGGGAATATCCCCCATGTCAGCAAATATTTTCGTGTGTCAGAAAAAAAATATTCGTGCGTTGTTGGGTTTGAAACCTACTGATTCCTGCAAACCTGCTTTTATTAAATACAATATTTTGTCCTTTCCGTCTATATTCATTTATGATCTGGCGGTGTTCATGCACAAAAACAAACATAATTGTCCAACAAATGGCAGTATGCATAGCTATAGTACCAGAAAAAGAGATAATTTAATTACTCCATCAGGAAGGTTAACTTTGTTTAGGCATTCACCTGATGTGTTTAGAGTCAAAATTTACAATAACCTACCTTTGTGTTTTAAGGAGTTGGATCATGCACGCTTTAATCAGAAATTGCATCGTTTTCTCTTAAGTAAATGTTTCTATTTCTTAGAGGAATTTTTGAACTATGCTTTTGATAAATTTATTTGTATCAGAAGTATTCTAGTATATTTCCTTTGACTGTATCTATACTTTGTAAAGTCCACAGAAAATAAACTTATTATTATATCCCACACATGATCGATGGGCTTTAAATCCGGGGAACGGAGTGACCGCAGCAAAACATTAACGCCTGCTTCTTTGAGAAAGTCTATAGTTCGGTGAGCAATATGGGGACGTGCATTGTCTTGTTGAAAAAGGACAGTTGGACGGCCGTCTAGATAAGGTACGGTAAAATGGGGCTATTTGGTCACCCAAAAAAACAATTTTTTTTGGCCATATGGCTGTTTTTTCTAAACGAACAAAACAGCCATACGAACTCATGTTATGGTCGGTACTGTGCGTATTTTTTCCTGCGTCTAACTCAAAAACTTTTCGAGAAATTTGCAAAAATATGCTAAAAAGGTGTCCAAGTAGCCCCATTTTACGGTAGTAAAGTGATTTGTAGGGCATCATCGCAGCTGTCATACTGCCTCGAATAAAGTGGTGATCGGTTATCATAACCCCCCCAAACCATTACTCTAACAGTCCTGTGATCTAACAGTAAACCCAATACCGCGTCGCTCTCCACGCCGACTTCATACCGTTCTACGGTCATCGTGCATACCTCGACAGAATCGTGATTCGTTGCTCAAGATGACATTATGTCATTCTGCTTTCCAATGCTGCCGTTCTCTGCACCAATTCAAGCGTTGACGACAGTGGTCTGCAGTCAAAGGAAACGCTAATCGTGGACGGTATGAAAAAGTCCAAAGACTCGAATGCGGCGATATAGTGTACTCATAGTGACAGGTCTATCTTCTTCTCCAAACCATTGGTCAGCGATTTGCCGCATTGTAGCAAAATGGTTTCGTAGACCTAGTTGTCTATCGCGTCTCATTGAGAGCAAGGAATGCTACAAACAACTTTGGAGGTAAAGACGCCACTACACGAGGAGCTGTAATATCCAAACGATAAGGAAAACTGTTTAAAGAAGAAGCAGTTTTGTGACTGGCGTCAGGTATATATGGAAAACGAACATATTGTCTAATGTCACCAGTGACAGTGTTACTGTTAATGGGACGACTGTATACCCCATTATTATTATAAAGAATTTTGCTGACCAACCACGGTGGATACCCATTATTTGAAAAATGAAATTGTAAATATGGCAGATTCTTCTGATGAAAAGGTGAATCCGTAATCTCAACATTCTGTTCCTAATAGCTACCAAAGTATTCACCTTTTGGCTGAAGGGATAGTTGGAATAATAATTAAAGTAACGTCCTGAAAACGTTGGTTTAGTGTACCAATCAAAAGTAAGTGATTGGTCCGTATTTCTGATGACCTTAGTAGGCAGAAAAGGAACTGAAGGACCTCAACTTCCACAGTGAACTGAATGGATAGATTGAATCTTTTTGAAACACAGCAAAGTGTGTTGGATTTTTTCATCAGGCACGGCAGTGGTTAGGTCATCACCGTATTTATAGATAAAGGGTACCTAATGGGAAGGGAAGTGTTGGGATCATAGAGTCCAATAGACTTATTAATGAGATTACTATAACTCTAACTTGGTACTATATGATTTACAGTTGTCACTCTGATGAAGAAATAAAACAAATTTTGAAGGCTTAGCGACAAGAAAGTCTCAAAATTCTAACATCCTCCGGTTTTGTTCCTAATGTTGTACAGCCGTAATTGGCAAAAATGTTATTGAAGATCAAACACTAAGTATCCCATTTTACCCAACTGTCCCCTATTGCACTGGTCAGCAAATTGCGCCACTTTAGGGTCAGTGTCACTTGTCCTAAGCGCACGAAATGTACTGGGTTTTCTCGGCATAAAATGTGAGCAACGCATTTGGTACTCAAACGGTTAAATAAAATAAAAATTGTAGTCTCAGGATAAAATTAAAGTTGGCGTTCTCTAATTTTTTCTATAATTTTTAGAAAACGCTTCTCTTTTTGAATGCACTTCATTTTTTTTTTTTTGGTATTTTTTCCTTCTTTCAAAAGCCTCTATTATGATAATCTAAATACTTTGATTGCAACATTTTGATGACTTTTGCGCGGTATTACGTTTTGGATATCAACAATATCGATGATAAGATAAACTTACTGCTCAAGAATTTTTATAGATTTAACACACTAATGGTGCGCCATGGTTTCCAAATAATATTAAATTTATGATTGGGTTTAACGACGGAACGAGTGGAAGTTGGCATCCCACAGGACTCCATTCTGGACCCCATACTCTTCTCAGGTTATAACTACACAAGCATGACTACGCAAATAAAGTTAGTAGATGTGATTATTGAAATCCCATTAGATTAATATCGTAGAAAAACAGCAAAAAAACATTGAGATAATATATGTAATTTAAAATGTTTGCATCATCATGTGTTTACGAAAAGTCTATTTTAGGCTGTTAGCTAGCATGATTATATTTTGCTTATTAGTAATAGATTAGTAGAAAATTGTGTTGGTAATTATTTTGCTAATTAGCTATTTTTTCACGTGGGCACCTTCCCGTCTAAAACGATCGATTTCACCACACTATCTGACATAAAATTGCTTTAGAATTTTGTAACTGCTATGACTAATGATAATGCTTAATTGCTACTTAATAGATATTAAACAAACGTTTTTTATATCGTCGGTAACGGTGAGTTATTACGAAATTAAAATGTAAATAACAGTATTGTTATATAATGCCAATGATTCAGATCATTTTTTATAACCGGATAATGAAGTAATTTTCTTTTAAGTGATCCCAACGCTCGTCTAAATCACTCGCCAAACGCACGTGTGACTGTCATAATTCATGTTTAACTACGCTGGGATAACTCGGTCTATTTTCATGAAATCTGCTTGAAAGATATTACTAAGGTTATTCGTTATTTAGACTACAGCTCTGTAGAAATAGCAGACACCTCTAACTTTTATCGAAACAAATTTATGGGCCACCACCCAGCACCAATAACAGCGTTTCCATCCTTCGAAGATACGCTAACATAGAATTGATTTCGAACAATGGTGCCTGGCTAGGTTTCTTTTCAAGATGAACCCCAGATGCTCTATGGAGTACAAGTCCAGAAAGTGTGCTTGCCAGTCAAGCAAGTGTACGCTATTCGCTTTCGAAGAATTACTTTTTTAACGTATTCAAAGTAAATGATGGCGTTTAACGTTGAACAATGAACGATGAAGTCGCAATCAGGGCTCTCGGCGGATTTTTTTTTGCTTTATTGAGACATTTAATTTTGTTAGGATTCTCCTCCCGGAGGTCATTACCGTTGAGTGTAACTAAATTACTTTTTTCTCGTGTATAGACTGGAGTTGGTCAACCCTGATTTCGGTCCTCATCCAAGTCTAAGAGTTCAAATTCATTAACGAGCCATCGCCCTTAAGCTTTTAGTCCTAATTGATTTCCAACCTTCAGAAGAAATCTAGGATTTTCTTGGGGACTATGGCTCTGAAAGACTGGTTTCAAGTACACTTGTTTTCGGTGTCGCGCATTATGTGTTCCACTATTTCAATGTGTTCAGAACAAAATCCATCTTCTTAAGGTGCTGCCATAGCTCCATAGCAAGATAATGGAGCCGTGATGGTGCAAGGTCTCTTTCGTTGGAGTGTTGGACCGGTGTGAGATGTTTTGATCGGTCTTGTACTGGAAATGAGCTATTGCAAGATCACAGAATGGCTTTGGCCTGTAGATGCTTATTCCCACTCTTCTATCTGTTTTGTTTTTGTTTGCCGCAGGCTCATACTTCAGGTTCGCTATGTTCCAACATTTGGCGGTCTTGCGTTGCCGCCTCAAACTGCTTGCCAAAGTCAAGCGTGGTGTCATATATCATCTCCTAGTTTTGAATGTTGTTGTGTTTGTATGTTGTTTCATTATTGCTGCGTTACCGTGGTTGAAGAGGTTAGAATCGCATGACGCATAATGTGACCAACGGATGGAACATATATTTTGAGAAAAAGTTTGACAGGGAATGTTATTACTAAGAATGGTCCAATCTAGTTACCAATAGGATAGAAAAGATCCTCGTTTGTTGGTTACGAAAGTCTATTTATAATTTAGTTGGACGAGAGATTGTTAATCATTTTCGAAACCAAAGTATTGGATTGCCAACCATTTACCGCACAATTAAGGAATGTTCAGAAGATTTGACATGCATCAATTTACCGAAAAGTGAACGACCTCCAATTTTGGCCTTACATGAAGTAAACAGACTCATCCAATCTATCCAAGACAGAGTTGAGAGGTCTACGCGCTCTTTGGGCCGTAGATTTGGAAGACATTAGGCTGGGAGACTTAAAGGTGAAGCTGTGGATGCAAATGTCTGTATTCGCAAATTTCTCTCTAAATTGAAAAATGTCATTAATGCTCATCATCCAAATGATGATGTAATGTCCGATCTGGCTTCATGGCATCATGCTAGAATCACTGAGAACTGGTTAACTGAATATAACGTGAATTATGTATGTAAGGAAGACAATCCCCCCAAACGTAGCTCACGCCCGCCCCATTGAGGAATTTTGGGCACTGCTGAGTAGGAAAGTTTATGACAAGGGTTGGGGAGCCCAAAATGAAGCACAGTTACAGGGATGATTTTGGCCCTTGCTCGTTTTCATCTGAAGCTATAATGTATAATCATTTCTCAATGTTCTTGGTGTTCCTGGACCAACATACTGTTATAGAAGAGTAACCAACACGGTTTTCGCCGTCGGAGGTCGACGAAGACGACGGCTGTGGATTTCGCGGAGTATGCAAGCAAAAATTTGGATCAGAAGAAATGTGTAATGGGTCTGGTTCTTTGACTTTACAGCGGCGTTTGATTCCGTTGATAGTAAGTTTGTGACAGATAAATTATTTACGATAGGCATTCGGGGTAATGTTCTATCCCTAATTATGTCATTTTTAAGCAATAGAAGTGTAGGAGTTAGCGTAAATAACGTGTTGTCAAAGAAATATTGTGTGGATCTTGGCGTGGTCCAGGGATCAATACTGGGACCACTGATGTTTGTTCTAATTATTAACGATATGTCTGACCACATCCCTAGTGGTTGTATGATTAATTACGCGGATGACACCTCTATTGCGGTGGTGGGTGACAATGTATCGTCGGTGGAAAATTCCGTACCCCAAATTGTTGAGGCTGTGGATAGTTGGTGTCAAAAGAATCGGTAAATCTTGAATAAAGATAAAACGGTACAAATAAACTTTCATAGTGCAAACGATCAGATAGTTACCACTAATCAGATGGAGTATACGAAATTCCTAGGTATTTACATTGATACAAAACCTAGCTGGTCTAAACAAATTGATTATGTCGTTTCTAAACTCAATAAAAGCTACTATGCCATTCTTTGGTTAAAAAAATTGCTTGAGCCGTAATGAACTGCTCCAGGTATATTATTGCATGTCGCAATCGTATCTAGCATATAACATTATAGTATGGGATAGGGAAGTGGACATAAATAGAGTGTTTGTAGCACAAAAGCGAACAATACGATTAATATTTGACATGAAAGCTAGAGACACTTGCAAAAGCATATTTCGTGAGTTCCAAATAATAACACTTCCTTGTCTTTATTTATATACTGACATCCAGAAAAATTGTAACACCTAGAAGTTGTCAAACGAATTTATTGAAATTTTCAGGAAACGTCTATTTTCATGAAACAAAGTGATGATTAAGATTTGAAAACAAAAGAACAAAAGCGTTAAAAGTTTTTTCAATAATGAGTTGGTCCGCCACGATTTGTAATGCACTCATCTAGACGGCTTGGCATGCTATTAATCAAGTGATCTATAGCTGCTTGTGGTATATCGTCCCAAGCTTCTTGAATCCGTTGCTGAAGATCGTGTAAATTATCTGGAGGGTGCGGTAAACTACCCAGTCGCCTACCAATCATATCCCATACATGTTCAATGGGTGACAAAACAGGCGACCGAGCGGGCCATGGGAGGACGGCAATGTTAGATTCTTCCAAAAACCGTGTTGTAGCCCTTGCCGCATGAGGGCGCGCATTATCCTGCTGGAAAATGGGATTTTGCAGTCCCTGAAGATATGGAAGGCCAACTGGTTGTAGCACATTAGCAATGTAACCAGCTGCGTTAAGGTTGCCGTCAATAAAGACCAAGGGTGATCTACTACCATATCATATTGCACCCCATATCATAACTCCTTGAGTGAGGGCTGTGTTGCGTTTCACAAAAAATGTTGGATTTCTACGTTCTCCACGCATCCGTCTGACTCTCCTACGACCATCGTGGGCCCACAAGCAAAATCGGGACTCGTCACTAAACACAATTTGATGCCATTCTTGCGCCCAATTAACCCTTTCGTTGCTCCACTCTAGTCTGCGTAGACGGTGAAGTGGTGTAAGAGGAAGACATAAAAATGGACGATATGAACGCAACCCATAAGATCTTATCCAGCGATAAACAGTTGACATTGACATTCTGAGTCCTGTACCTCTCATCCAATCATTTTCAATTGATCGAGTTGTTGAAAATCTGTCTCTTGTGGCCAAAAGTCTTAAGCGACGTTGTTCGCGATCTGTAGTCCTTCGAGGACGTCCAGATCCACGGCGACGATGTTGAACCCCTTCCTCGGACCAATTGGACCAACATCTCACTACCGATGAAACATTTCGGTTTACACGGCGAGCAATTCCTCTTAGCGAAAGTCCGGCCTCTCTCGTACCAATAATATTGCCACGTTCAAAATCAAAAATTAATTGGACAAAATGTTGATGTTGACGTACTCCCGGCATTGTTCAGAATGAAATTGTGACGAAACAACAACAAATTGCAAACTTGACAGTTACTAAATGGTCTAATACTTCAAATTTATAGTTACTATGTGCTATGGAAACAACAGGCAAAAAAAACTACTTGCTAGATTTTATTCAAATTTTAATCATCAGTTTGTTTAATGAAAATAGACGTTTCCTGAAAATTTCAATAAAATCGTTCGACAACTTCTAGGTGTTGCAATTTTTCTGGAAGTCAGTATATAAATGTGCACTGTTCGCGTTTGAACATAAACAATTGTTTGCAACAAATGCGGACAACCACCAATATCTGACCCGAAATCGCAACTACTTTTGTGTTCCTCGGCATAGGACGACTAAATACGAAAAATCTCCATTAAACGCATGTGCAGCAGCATTTAACCGTTGGCTAACTGTAACGTAGTGTACATCGAGACAGACTTTCCAAGAGAAATTTAAGTAGATAAATGTTACTATGATGTAAAGGAGTTTTATCAGTAACTGATAAGCCCTAGGTAGAGACTCCCTTTTCTCTGTTTTATTGCTATAAGTAAATACATATGTATCTTTGAAGTAAACGACGAAAGTTATATTATTTGATGCGATCTAATACTTAATAAAATTATTATTATGTTTATGTTATGGCGGTAGATCCTCAATAGATATTGTTCCAAAATGTATCCACCTCACGTGGTCCTCAATATGTGTCTAGTTTACGAATCTCCATAGAACGGAGTCGGTTACATTGAAAATTGAGAAGACCTGGTGGCTAGTTCTGGGAGCTATATCCAGTAGAGAAGAAATCAAACCGTTTCTGCAATACGTATTCATGGTTTTTCGCCCACATGAAAGGTGCTTGGTGTTGAGGTCACCGACCACCTGGGTCATAATCATAGCACCAAGTAATATGATATTTCGAGTACAGAGCTGCAGCATAGGTATTCCAGGCTGATATCTCTGCGTAATTTCCGAACAAAGTACAGCCGGCATTCCTTGGTAACATGTGTGTTGTGTGCTTACATATACAAGTTTAAATATGCTGTTTATTACAGTATATACATAATTTGTTATGCAGAACATCATAATATATTACGATAATATGTATATACGATTACGACCAAACATATCATCTGATCTCCACCTTTCAATATAAAAACTAGCCATTAAAATCGGTTAACATGAATTAATATGGTGTCAGATTATAAAAAAAGGGACAATGCTAAATATAGCTGTTAAACTGTTCCGTTCAAAAGCTGAAATATTTCCAATCAGAGGCCGTATTATTATGATGACAACATATGGTGTAATCATAAATATTTTATTTTAAATAGACGTTAAACATAATTACACGCGAGCAAATATGTAAAATTCGACTTGTAACTTGTTTTCTCTACGTTTAATACGTAAATATACTCAGTGACATTCGAAGTGTTACACCGAGAAGGAATCATTTGTTGAACTTGATTTTTTGGCAATGTGATAGTTTTACATCAGAAATGAAGCGATAACATTTGCAAGAAATTCTATTAACATGCAACACAAAAAATAATAATGTGTTTGGCGACCCCTTAGCTGAGTACACTCCTACACACGTATAGGCATCGACAAAATGAGATGGTCGATATCTGCTTGTGGCATCTCGTTCCAAGCAAGTTGAAGATGAAACAGGGCCAGCAAAAATACTAGAAAAAATGGGGATGGGAATTTTTTCGAGAAAAAGTCTGTATTTGCGGCCTGGTTCGTCAACGACAAATTAAAACTTGACGTTCAAATTCTTCAAAATGTGGAATAAGTCACAGAAGAGAGATTGGACTCTACGCACAACCAGAAATATTGTAAAATTTGAATGAAAACTAAGTCTAAGTATTGACTCAAAACGAGTGAAGGTTACTGGTGCCATTAATAAAGTTTTCGTTCAGTCAGAGAAACCATCACCATTTTTCTACCATTTTATACAGAAGTGCCAACCACGAGGGAAAACATGATTGAGCGAATCACCAACGCTTGTTCAAGGATTACCCCGGAAACACTTACATACTTGATGGCGTAGAATCCAAATCTGCAATATAAAATAGGAGTTCCAATTTAAGATTTTAAAATTGCCATAAACAGTTCCACTAACGCTTCACTAAATCCAAACGATCGTAGTTTGAAGAGCATAATGCTGTGGTCTAAACGATCAAATGAACCACCTTTAACCACTACAAGTCTTCATCCGAAGAAAGTACATAATGTTCTGTGTCTGGTGGAATTGAAATTCGATGGTGAGTTTGTACCTAATAATGAAACAATAAATTCTGAAAAGGATTGCTCTCACTTAGATAAATTGAAGACAGCAATCGAACAAAAACGTCCAGAAATAGCGAATTGTAAGGGCGTCGTATATCATCTGGACAATGTGAGGCCTCATGCGTCTTTGACAATTCAACGAAAGTTGTTGGAGCTCGAATGGAAAAATACGATCTCCAGAAAAAAAGCATTGTAAACTCTCGTCTGTATTCATTATACATATTTCTATACTTACCGCAATTCATAATTGTATCCTTCAATTTCGTTCACAGCTTGCAAATATGGAGTCCAATTTCCAATCAAATTTTAAAGATACTCAATGTTTATTTCGTTTAGGCAGGTCATTTTTGTAATACTAAAATTTTACTACTAACAAGTATCCCTTCACTGTCGGTATGGAATTGTTTGAGGTGAAACTCCGGTGCTGGATCACTTTCACTACGTTCTCTACGGGGATTCACAATCCTCTTTTCCTCAATGGGATAATATCCCTTTAGTACTACATTATTGGAGTCTAAATGAGCAACGTTTGCGCGGCCCTGTCTTTGGAACACATTCTCGAGTGGCTCGCTGGAGCTTAATTTTAGTTTACCCTTACGATATATATAACGATAAATTATATAACTGAAATCTTGTATTTTAATGTGTGTACATGCATGTAGTTGTGTTCATGTGTTAGGCATCTTAAACAAACCTAGTTTTTATGATATTTCGTTAATCTTTCACCAAATTCCTGCCCAATTTGGAATAAGGCTAAGGGAATTTGGTCTACCAGCATGCAAGCCAAGAAAAAACCTTAGCTCACTAAAAGGCACGAGAAAAACGCTTAGAATGGGCAAAACATGTAAAGATTGGAGGATTTGGCGTACGTTATTTGATCAGGTGAATGCAATACAGTGATGAGATCCACATTTTGCAGTAATCGTACGGGAGTTTTTAAATAATGTTTATTGAAACCATTAGATAGGATGAGGACTTGCACACTCATAGTCATCAAGCTCACCTCACCACAATCCTTTGAATTTTTGAGTGAGTATATTTAAAATCAGTGGTTTAGAGGGGGCTTTAAGGTTTACCTTTATTGTAAAGGTTCTTCTTCTTCAAGAAAGAAGGCCGAGGACACACGAGTCTGATCGAAGATGAAACAGGGCCAGCAAAAATACTAGAAAAAGTGGGAATGAGATTTTTTTCGAGAAAAAGTCTTTGTATTTGCGGCCTGATCCGTCAAAGACAAATTAAAAGTTGGCATTCAAATTCTTTAAAATGTGAAATAAGTCACAGAAGAGACACACAGGACTCTACGCACAGTAGATACACAGTAGATTGCCTCTCCATATTACGAATTTAGAGGAATTGTATATGATATAATTATCTTGTACTATATGCAGTGAGCCATGTTACTATTGACACTAGTTTCCACTGTATAGCAACCACTTGCTCCAACTTTTGGACCACGGTCTGCAGATTTGCAATTTTTAGAACATTGTACTGTAAACAGAGGTACAAACGACAATTGGAACACAAGAGTTCTTTGCGCTTTTAGAGGACTGTTTACAAAAATTTAGGAGTTACAAACCTATGATGTCAGAAATCTGGAAATAAGGGTGCCAAGTTATACTCAGTGACATTAGAAGTGTTACATCCAGATGGAATCATTTGTTTCACTTATTTTTTTGGCATTGTGATAGTTTTACATCAGTAATTAAACGATAAGATTTCCAAGAAATAATAATAATAATAATAGCGGTTTATTAGCACAAGAAATACATTACATCTTAACATATACAGCCTTGGCCAAATGTGTTAGTTTATTGTGTAAAACCATTATAAATAATAATTAAATGCAAAAAATTAATATTTCGTTACACCACCATGTGCTTTTATAACGGCTTTAATGCAACTTGGCATACTATCTATCAACTCCTTGCAGATCTCGTTGTATCATTTTAGTTTTTAGAATATGCCATAAGTGTTCAATAGGCGATAAGTCTGGGGATTGCGTGGGCCATTCAAGCACCGGTATGTTGCTGTCACTAAACCAGTTCTTACTTTCTTTTGCGGTGTGACATGGTGCATTGTCCTGTTGGTAAAAGTATTCAGGTTCATCATTGTCGCAAAGTTTTTACACTGACGGCTCCAACACTTCGTTTAAGATCGAAATGTAGCGGGCACTGTTCATTCGACCTTCGCATATAAACGCTTCCCCAACCCCGGCAGCGGACATGCACCCCCAAACCATGATACTACCACCACCATGTTTGATGGTAGGCACAATACATTCCGGATGAAACGCTTCTCCTTGTCTACGCCGTACGAATCGCGCTCTCTCTCTCTCTCTCGGTTTACCGAAAAGCTACATTAAATACCAGAAAAATTAGTCCCCAATTTTAATTGTTTATCAATATATCCACAAAGTTGTTTGCTTAGGATTACACAAAAAATAGATAAATATGTAACTATCCATACCTCTATATTTGATTCATCGGACCAAATGACCTTAGCCCACTGTTCCGGTGTCCAATCTTGATGATTTTTCGCCCACAACAACCTAGCCTTCTTATGCCTTTCATTCAAAAGCGGTTTACGTCTGGCTTTACGGCCAGGCAAATTAACTTCCACAAGCCGTCTTCTAATGGTCCTTGTTGAAACAGAAATATTTTGCTGTTGCCAAGTTACGCAAAAAAAAATGTGTTTGGCAACCACGTAGCTGAGGACTCTTCTGTACACGTCTAGGCGCCGACAAATCGAAATGGTCGATATCTGTTTGCGACACCTCGTTCCAAGCAACTTGAACTTCGTTGATTACTTGCGCCAAAGTTTGTGGACAATGGTGCAAAGTGGACAGTCTCCTCCTCATGATATCCCACACATGTTCGATGGAGTTTAAATCCGGGGAACGGGGTAGCCACGGCAAAACATTAACGCCTGCTTCTTGGAGAAAGTCTATAGTTCGGCGAGCAATATGGGGACGTGCATAGTCTTCCTGAAAAAGGACGTGTGGACGACCATCTAGATAAGGTGTCATGCTGCCTCGAATAAACAGAAGTGGGGATCGACTACCATAAGCAATAGTCCCCCAAACCATTGCTCCAATACTCCTGTGTATCATTTTGATGCTAAAAAATTAAGTAGCAAAAATTACTCCTTGTGGGTGTCACACTTCTAATGTCGCTGAGTATACGTACATATTCACAGTAATTGTGATAAATGTTATAGAAACGCTTTGCATAGCAAGTTAATTTGCGGGAACAAACAATTTGGATCGAATTTTAAGTTGCTGCGAATAGTGTAGTTAGAACAGAAGCGTTAAATAAGTTAAATGAAAGATATAATAGAAAATTGCAGCGCAAAGTTCAATTACGCATCAATTACAGGAATATGTTATCTGCAATTAATTCCTTGAAATTATAGAATTGAAATAAAAACGAAAATTGAGTATTAAAACGGAATATCCGATATGAATACGTGCCTTGCTATACGTATATTTTAAAAATGTACGGTAAACAATTCGGAAAGTCGATTTCAAAATGTTTAGAGGAATTTAACAGGTGTAAATTTTAGATCATTATAACGAGACTACTTTGCATTCGATGGGAGTTTTAAATGTACCTGTAAATCGAAAGTGCTAACAGAATTCCAATGCGTGGATTCGAATGTCATTTCAATTATTTCTACCGTAAACAAATAAAATTTTTATAACACGCAGCTTAATAATTGCATCTGTGGAAAGTGAATCATATATTAGATCGTACTTATTCGTTTTCCAAATGATGTTAACGTTTGTACAACTCATTTATGCGTCTAGACTGGAAAGAAAACTATTTCCCATATTTGATGCGCAATTCTAAATAAAATCTTATTACGGTATTATCCCACCATGCATATAATTAAACTTTGTGGTTTTGTTGAGAAAACATATGCGTTTGTATTATTTGTTCCTGAAAGTATTCGACGTTTTTGAAACATTTCTCCAAGGCTCCACACTTGTTTTCAAAAATTCTATGGTATTTTCTGGTTTTACTTCAATATTCATTTTCCCTTATAACTCATTAACACATCAATTTATCATTTGTTGCAATTTATACCTCATCAAAGTCGTTTTTAGGCGTTTCTCTAATAATAATTTTATGGTAGGTATACCTTTTTTAGTGGCTCTTTTTTAGTAGTTCTCAGAATAGAAGCGATTATGTTCTAGCAATTATGTATTCCTCCAGACCTCGCTATAGAAACTGATGAGGGAGACATCACTGATGACCTTAGAGATGATCTAATGAGTGCTGATGTTAACCGGTTATATCGAGGTAGAAAGTGCCGAGAATCCTGAAGATAATACATCTTTAAGTGTTGTCAGGAGAGTATTGTTAAACTAGACACGCATCTACCAGTAATCTACAATCCAATGTAGGAGACGTATACGAGTATGGGACATCTGAAGAGCCCAAATGGAAACTAATATCCCAATAAATTAGAAATGATCTAAAACAGCTGAACCCTAGACAAATTTTTGAAAAATTATTTGATGAAAACGTTATACAGTTGATTGTGGATCAGTCACTACTATATGTTGATCATTGATCATTGATTAAAGAAACAAAAAGAAGGCCGATGTAAATGGGAGGGGTAGGAGGAGGAGGTGATCTGCTTAATCAGCCAATTTCGAATCAAAAATTATGATTTGAGGCAAAATTTGATGGAGGATTTTATTTACATACATGATTAGTGAATGCATCAAATAGGTTCTGAAGTTTCCATAAGTTTATTGCAGTTTCAAAGAAATGCCACGAGGTTTTACTTACGCGAAAATGCTACTGATGCTTCTGGTCACTTCCCAAAAAAAAATCCTATTCAACTTAGGTGTTGTCAGTACAGTGGTGGGCTCCGTTAGCTGGGGAATGCTTTAAAGCATTCCATACCGAATAGTACATATTTAATATTAGATACTGCACATTGTCCTGTTGAACTCGTTTGAGTCCCCCTCCCCCCTCTCCTCTCCTCAAACTCGTTCTCTGCTGAACCACTGGAGCTCTTACGTGCTGTTCTTCACATTGCGAACATGGCTTTAAGAAGAATTTCTCAACTTCTACCGCTCTAAATACTTTTATGAATGGTATTATGACCTCCATTCCTAACGGTACAATTTTTTTTGGATTCAAGTAAGGCGTTTGATTGTGTTTGTCACGATGTCCTTTTAAGGTGGGTCCAGACTACTCGTACTCGTGCTCGTGCTCGCGGTACTCGCAATGATCTACAGACTTGTCAAGCTTCAGGTTGCATTCGTCTGATTTGTGTCTAGACGGACTTTAGTTGCTCGCGGGATTTTGACTTGAAAGGATCCGTCTGTAGGAACGCGATTTTTTAAAATGGATTGCGACATTATAATCGCCAGTGCAAGTTGCATAGTTATACATTTATTATTGAAAAAAGAGAAGCCCAAGAAACGTCCCCGAAAACGTAGATGGTGGATATCATCGTTGTTCCGGAGTCGCGAATTCTACAGTGGAACAAATTTTTTGGGGGACTTAAGAGCCGATAACCTACATTTCAAGACATTTTGCCGTATGTCCCCATCAGATTTCGAGATAATATTGCATTTGGTTGGACCGAAAATTCAAACACAGATCATTAATCCACTCCATCATCCACGAGCACCAACAATCAACTGAAAACTGCCCGTCTCCGTCCACATGACTTGCGCAACTTGACGCAAGTTCCTTTGATGTACCGACACCGGGCGGATCCTCTCGAGTTAATGGCTTGCGCTGCTCGCATGGCTTGTCTCGTGACTTGCATTCACGTCTACACTACTCGGGAGTCCCGCAAGTAGCGCGAGCAAGAGCACGAGTACGAGTAGTCTGGACCCACCTTTAAAGAAACTACAAGCCTATAGGATTAAATGGAATGCTTTAAATTGGATTGCGTCTTTTTTTTGCGGAACCGGTAGAAAACTTTGCTTCTGAAACTTTTCCTAATAACGTTAGAGTTCCACAAGGATCAATTTTAGGTCTTCTACTTTTTTCACTTTTTATCAATGATCTTCCTTATGTTTCAGTCACTTTACATGCAGATAACGTTGCGTTGGAGGCAACACATAAACATCATTCGTCACTGGGTGGCAACCATTTTACCATTGCGAACTCTACTAAGTTTTTGAGAGTGTGGGTAGAGTCTCCTACCTAAACTAAACTCTCTTTATTTTTTATTTTTTTATCTCAAAATTTAGGATGTTCATAACGCGTCAGCAGATGATTATTAAAGGTTTCAGCGCCTATGTTTTTTCATTCAACTTGATATTTAATCGATACGAGTATTTTAGAGATAAAATCGGTCGAACTAGCTTTCTTCTCCACAACTCTAGTCGTTTTTGCAACGACTTTCGAATTTACCATTTCTACATGACTCGTGTGTGGAAGCCCACCGTTTGAAGATCGAAAAGCAGATCATGTACTGCATGACAACATAGCCAACCTAAATAATCAGCTTAATTGGTTTTCTCTCCATTGCCTTGGTTAAGAAACAACGACAAATAGCTGCTTGTAAGAAGAAGGAACTGTTGAAATTCTCGTTCCGTTTCGAGAAGTACTCGGGTGGTATAGGAAGCTGCCACTGGCAGAAACTTACAGAATTATTTTGGGGTAGGTGTCAATAGGATGTTTGTCAAAAGCTCTTTAAAAGGCAGAGTAATTGAATCATCAAATTCTATTGAACAACTTTGGGTAAAAGTTTGTAAATCTTCTGAGAAATTCATATTTGGTGTGATATATAAACCACCAGGGATTAATTACAAGTATTTTATTGACGAAATAGAAAAATCGATTGCTAGTTCGTTAGTGATTACAGAACCATTACCCCCCTCCCCCTCGCCCTGCACAGCACGACATTGTTTGAAAGATCAATAGTGTTAAACTTTTGAATTTATTAAAAGAAAGGAAAACTACATTAACACAAAATAAATACATTAAGTTACGTACTGTGAGTGGAAGAAATAAAAACCATTATTATTATTATTATTATAATTATTATTATTATTATTGATCCAAACAAGGATTCTGCAAGGCGCTTTTTAAAGTGATTTTAACGAAGAAATTTCAGCGCAACTCCTTTGTGGACTGCTCAGCACTAGACAGGAAATGGTGGATTTAGTTTGGATTTTTCCGATCGGACGAATCCAAATTAATTAAATATATTGACTTTATGTATTTCGTACGGATACTGTTATTGCGCGTTGGCAGCGCCACTCATTGCCAGTAAACGTTAGATTAAATTAGCATTGGTTCAACATACGACATAATAGTCAATAACAGATTAATAAGGAAGGTATGTTAAATTTGTAAGGATACAGTTTAATGAAAATACGAAACATCTAACTACATACATACATAACATAACACGCCTAATAATATCGGTATAGCAATTGTCAAAATAGTTTTTGCAGGATCGTGAATTTAATGCGCTGTAGTACAAAATGATTGTCAATCCTTCTGCCAACTGGTGAAATCAGCTTACTCTGCTGTCAAGATTAAAATCCAGCATCCTGATAAGTCATATTATAATTTAAGAGTTTTGACAATTTGGCTTTTGTTCATCTCATCAGGCTATTAGATTAGATTAGATTAGATTAGGGGTGGTCTTACGGGCCTCTTTCACCGCGACCTTCCCGGTCTATTGTGATCCCCAGTAATCCTAGAAGGCGCCCTCTAACGTTGAGAACGGCTCCTGTATGTAGCTCTGTGCTGTGGGATACTCTGTGCCCAAAATTAGAAACCTTGTCCTTGGCAGGCCTTCGCAGTGGCACAGTACATGGACTGGGATTTCTTCCTCCTCCTTGCAGAATCTGTATATGGCATCTTCCGCTAGGCCTATGTTGTACATATGCCTATTTAGTCTACATTGACCTGTCAACAGACCTACTATCATTTTGACGGCTTTCCTGTCTTTATCTAGCAGGTCTATAGTGAATTCAGGCTTCTGTTCTTTTAGGAACTTCTTTGCCTGTCTCATCAGGCTATAGAAAGCTCTGACTACCAGAGTTCTTTTTCAAGTCATTGATGTAAATAGCAAACAGAAAGAGAGCTAATTTGGATGATCATTGTGAATGTATTCCTTCTATTCGACAAGCATCACAGAATTCATTTGTAGGTGTTTCCACAATATGCTGCAGTAGAGTAATTTGTCCATTAATGATGCTGATAATCTTTTTCCTTCTTACTTCAACAGTGTTTAGATCGACAGTACGTCACGTCGTGTTCAGTATGGTGAATTGGATTCTTCTACTTATGTAAATTTTACCAAAGTCAGTGAATTAGAGGTAGACACCGCCATTAAAAGGTTGAAGAATAAAATGACAGCTGGTTCTGACCATATCCCTAGTTTTTTCGTTCGGGATTGTAGGATATTGTTAGTAGCTTAAGAATGGGACGCTTCTGATATCAAGAATTATCAGCCCATCTCTCTTCTAAACAATTTTCCCAAAATTTTCGAAATAGGTATATACTCACGCGTCTTCTCACTTGCTCAAAATTATATTGCGATCGATCAGCATGGTTTTATGTATACATATGTATTTGCATGACCTTTTTGTACTTATCTTATTTTCCTGATATTTTTTCCACTTCTAGGTCAATTACAACACTCTAATTGGAATAAAGTTCAAATTTATTCCAAAACCTTTACAATATAATTTGGTTTTCGTTACAACTTTGTCAGTGGAATAAAATTGACATTTAATTCATGTCAAAAAAAATATCTTTATTCGAATTAGAGTGGTGTAATTGACCTAGAAGTGGAAAAAATATCAGGAAAATAACTTTTTATGGAAAAACGCTCCACCATCTCTAATCTCGCCAGCTTCTCGCAATATGCACTCAACACTCTTGATGATGATGGACAGGTAGATGGAATCTACGGGTTTAGCGATTCGTTAATCTCATTTTTGTACTCGCTTTTGAAAACATGTCATTTCACGATTCGATTTTCGTGCGTGAAAAACAACTTTAAGCACTAGTGCGTGAAGTAAAGTTGGTACTTACTGGAACTTGATTAATTTAGTGACATTTTAAAATCATAAATCCCAAACTCAAAATTTTTGAATTAAGTGTGTGTAGTGTGTCATAAATGAAAACGTACTTAGGTACGATAGGTATTATTAAAGTACTCGTACAAAAAATATTGTACAAACCTCGTGCTTGAAACATTTCGCGAATTCGTGTCCATAAAGCGCTCGCCTTCGGTTCGCGCTTTAAACTACCCACTCATTCGCGAAATATATTTTCACGCACTTGGTTCGTAAATAACTATTTGACACTTATACTTATATATATACTTATCTAACCGTATGCAATATGTTGTCTACAATGGGTATACCTCCCACTCCTTTCATGCTATTTCAGGAGTTCCGCAGGGATCTACTTCGGGCCCTCTCCTATTCCTGCTTTTTATTAATGATTTGATAGAGGAAATACAGAGCCATAAGTGCATTTTTGCGGATGTAGTATCATCCGATACGGATTGCTTACATCTGCAAGAACAACTAAATAATATTGCTATGTGGTGTGCCAACAATATTCTTAATTTGAATATTGCCAAATGTAAGGTCATTAACTTCACGAAAAAAGTAAATCCTTTGTTGCTCCATTATGCAGTTGATGGTGTTGCGCTCCCCCGTGATTCAATGGTTAAGGATCTAGGTGTCGGTTTTGACAGTTCATTCTCTTTCACTACTCATTGTGATCAAAGCTTCTGCTATAAGAATGTTGAGATTTTTAGTTTGAAATTCCTTTTCTCTGCAAATTGATACACTTAAGTGATATTACTTCACATCTATCAGGTCCAGCTTGGAATATGGGTCTTTAATATGGAATTGAAAAGGTTCAGAGAAAATTACTCCAATTTTTATATTTTATCATCATCAGCCCTTCGTTGACATGCCTTGCTCTTAGCTTCTGAAGGATCAGCTGCCAAGAAGCGCTGTTGAATGCGTTTTTGACATCTATGGTAATAACCACAGATTATTTACAACATTTAGTTTAGTTTGTGTACGGTCGTCTGTTAGTGTGGGGCTGTGTACCGCGAAACTACTTTTGTTGCATTCGCGCGTAATTATGGCGGAAAATGTGGAGGATCCGATTTGCATTAGCGTACAATCTTCAAAAACAATTCGTGTTTCTTCGCTGATATTAGAAGAAAAACAAAAAATCAAAAGTGCCAGTTGTCCAAAACCAAATGTATCGATCACGCATGTAACAAAATGTAAAACACGCGATTATAAAAGAACCTTTAAGATCAGATAGACACTTATGAAAAAGCCGATTGGTTATGTGGTTGTGAAATTAGTAACAGTCTTTGTTTTCCGTGTTTGTTGTTTGCTGGTGATGTTTAAACAGAATGGACCAAATCCGGTGTCAAGGATTTAATCCATTTAAAAGAAAAAATTAAAAAAAATCAAAGTTCTAAGACACACCTCTCTGCTAAATTAGGTTTTAATTTATTAGGTAAACAAGATATTCGACGACAATTAAACAGTGCGTACCGACTGAATATCGAGAAACATAATGAGCAAGTAAAAAAGAACAGATACATTTTATCGAAAATTATTTGTGGTGCTTTCGAATTAACATTACGTGGCCATTACGAAGGAAGTGATTCGATAAATCCTGGTATATTTAAAGGTCTTATCAATTTTTCGGCGGAATTAGATTTAGCACTCAGGGATCATTTGGATCAATCCACAGTATTTAAAGAAACATCCAAAGACATTCAAAATGAATTATTGGACTGTATGCTTTCTGTGTGTCATGCACACATTAAGAAAGAAATTGCTGCCTCAAAACTCGTGTCCGTGATCGTCTTGGAATATAATGTTTATTTCAGTTCAAAGCTCCCAGATGCTGTTGCTTTTTCCAGAAAAATAAGCTCCTAACATATGAGCTACTGGTAATTGAGAGTAGGTAAGGTTTGAATTAACTATTAATTCATTATTGCATCTTAGTAGTTCTAGGTATACTTGTTGAAGTCTTAAAGGCCATGATTAATATTTTATTATAAGTTTTCCACATTTTTGAGTACAATTAGAAATCTAAGAAGAAGAGAGACAACTCTTATAGAACGTAGGAATGCATGATTTGCGCTTTAATATCTATTGTAGTAATTTCTTCAGGTCCCCTTCTGTAGCATTCGAATGTGTGCCACAGCTCACGTTTGTGCGTGCTTATACACATTTTAATTATAACGCATAAAAACTAGGTACCTACACGGCCATCTGTGAAATTGTAGAACAATTAAATTTGTACGCATGATGTTCTTACAATCGACCGAGGAGCCGAACAATTTATACAGAGCTCTATGGATGTGATGTTTGTTACGTAAAGCTTCTGAATCATAGGTACTGCTATGCGTAAGCAGTTCGGTTCGAGCCCGTTCGCGCCGTTTACGGACTTTATAAATTGACGGCACATCCGCAATTCTGCTTATTGCTGTAATATCAACATACTAGAGAACAGATTCCACATTACCTCCGACGTAGCTTTCTGTTTTAGTTTTTGTTATTTTTGTCTCACAATGCTTTTAAATTGTGAGACATAGATTCTTTTGGCAAATAGATATTATCTGAAAATCCATGTGATCTCCCTCGTGTATTAGTGCAGTAATTGAATTTTGATTTTAACGTTTTTTTACCAAGTGGTAAACATGTAAAATCAAAATTCGTCGCGGGCTTGTTTTGTTTTTACTTTGGTTGTTTTGGTTTGTTTACTTTTTTTGCCGAATCTATGTACAAAGATGTGGCTTACACCCTAGGTAAGTGAAAACTATTGTACTCATATTGGTGTCATATTTATCTATGTATGTACGTATGTATATAAACTTTGTTTTTGTGCACAGTACGACTGCCCGACTTTGTAGGTCGTTTGTGTTTGTCGTATCTTTAAATTTGAATTCATACGGTTTGGTGTGCTCATGATTTAATCTATTAAAAATTATGATGGTCACCAAATTTCCGTTCCTTGCTTACGAAGTAAATATTTATCTTAGCAATACACATGTTTGTAAAATAATATGCGTAGCTTTTACATGTGTAATCTAAGGAAGTTCATTCGTAGATCACTTTAGTGCATGTTATAGCGATAATTTGCGTGTGATAAAAATTGTTCTAGCGTCAACGAAATGAGCATATGCGATTTAGAATTTTTTTCACCTTACTCAACTTTCATTAACTATTCAGTTTCTATACAAAAATTACTAAATTCAAGGCCAACTGTCGTAACAATAACGTACCGTCAATGTTTGCCTCTTGTCGACCAGTTTCGTGTGTCTTATTGCTATTACATATATAAAATGCGAATGAATGAATTAAATTTTTTGCACCACGGTTCCCTATGTCATATTTATCGCGTTGCGTATATGTCTGTGAGTAATTTTTTTGGCCTGTATAAATGATGAAATTTAACTTTCTTACTTGACCCAAAATTCTCATGCTATAGGGCATCATTCGAAGGAAATCGTTGTCTAAAACTATACCGATACGAGCAACTAAAAGTGATTCAAAACTCGGAAGTATCTAATTTAACAATAATAATCTTAAAGAATCGCAGAACTCATTCATTATGCATTCCGATAATTATCATTAATTGAATTGGCCTAATTAAAATGTTTAATGTGTTTAATTTACATGTTATTGTTCTTGTGTCGTAAATATTTTTGTGATGCTGTATCTAAGTATATTTCTTCTATGTTTGTGTATTTATAAAATCTGCGGATCTATAAAGAATTACAAATACTAATAGTTTATTATCGATCAACTTGTACGTTATTCTATTCCAAATTATTGCAAAAAATAGTTCAGGTTCCCTGCCTGACCGGACCTCGATCTCTCCAGTACATCTCCACAAGTCACGAATCGCATTTTTTTAATCTTTGTCGTAAATTTGTGTAAGCTTAGATGTCGTTAAAAACATTGGCGATTCTATCCTGCTAACGAGAATTAGCAGAGATTTATTATGCTGATTGAAAAATGTTGTTAATTTTTAAAGTCAGCCAAATAACTCGTTTATTATTTGGCTAGATATAGGTAAACAAGGTTCCTCAATCTGTAGAAATGTTAATATCACTTTATACATCACGGTGCTCAGAAAGTGCTATGAAAGAATTGTAATTGATCATTTGGCGAAATTGCTGTTTCTTGGTCAGCCTTTAAACACGTTTGCGTTTAAAAACTTTTTAAATAACTTGATTACTTTAGATTCGTTATTGTGCCTTTCGACGAATTTGCTAATAGCAAAAATAGCAGATTTAATAAGAACTAATTTTCAAATCTTTAGACTCTTCCATTTCAATTTGTTTCTATCAGATAATCTCATTCATTTCTCCCACTCTATCTTTGATCTGCTGATTCCCAGATAGTTCAGAAAAGATTTATGTACGTAACTTTTAGGTTGCTTCACTCTTATGCAACATATCTTAAGGATGATGTAGGTTAATATGTATACAGGAAAGTACCGCGACTAATGACAAAATATTTTCTTTCTTTGCTACTTTCGTTTCCACCGAAAATAGATCCAAACTTCGTTATCTTCATCATATACCTAAAGTCCGCAATTTTTTTAATTATATCAATTTCTTCGTACGAAACATTTAACAGATGCAAAGCCCCCTGCAAAACAATTACAATTCAAGCAGCTCACGCCAAACATTTTCACGAATTATGCGTGTAAGACTTCCCCAAGATTCCTCAATCTGTAGAAATGTTGAGATCAATTTATACACGATGCTCAGATTGTGCCACAGAATTTTGCTCAAACCTTCGAAAACCTATTATCTAACATTAGCAGTTTTAGTGCAACTGCTTTTTGTATGGTTATGAAAGAATTGTAATTGATCATTTGGCGAAATTGCTGTTTCTTGATCAGTCTTTAAACACTTTTGCGTTTGATAATTTTTTAAATAACTTGATTACTTCAGATTCGTTATTGAGCCTTTCGACAAATTTGCTAATAAGGCCAAAAATAGCAGATTTAATCAGAACTAATTTTCAAATCTTTAGACTATTCCATTTCAATTTGTTTCTATCACACAATCTCATTCATTTCTCCCATTCTATCTTTAATCTGCTGATTCCCAGATGGTTCAGAAAAGATATACTTATGTACATATATAAATTTTATGTTGTTCCAATCTTATACAACTTATCTTAGGGATGATTTAAGTTAATGTGTATACAGGAAAGTACCGCGACCAATGACAAAATATTTGCTTTCTTTGCAACTTCCGTTTCCACAGAAAATAGATCCAAACTTCATTATCTTCATCATATACCTAAAGTCCGCAATTTTTTTTAATTATATCAATTTCTTCGTACGAAACATTTTACAGATGCAAAGCCTCCTGCAAAAAATTACAATTCCAACGGCTCACGCCAAACATTTTCACGAATTATGCGTGTAACACTTCCCCAAGATTCCTCAATTTGTAGAAATGCTGAGATCAATTTATACACGATGGGCAGAAAGTGCCACAGAATTTTGCTCAAAACTTCGAAAACCTATTTATCTAACATTAGCAGTTTTAGTGAATCCTCTAAGAAACTGGTTTTTGTATGGTTATGAAAGAATTGTAATTGGTCATTTGGCGAAATTGCTGTTTCTTGATCAGTCTTTAAACACTTTTGCGTTTGATAATTTTTTAAATAACTTGATTACTTCAGATTCGTTATTGAGCCTTTCGACAAATTTGCTAATAAGGCCAAAAATAGGAGATTTAATCAGAACTAATTTTCAAATCTTTAGACTCTTCCATTTCAATTTGTTTCTAAACTCAACTGTCTTAAACTCATTTTATGCAGGGTGCTCAGAAATTGGCACCAAATTTTGCTATCTCAAAAATTTTTAATTCTTAAACTTAATGTTTTTCCCTCACCAAAAGATCTCAATGATTGCTGTCGTTTATGTAAAGTTGGCAATTTTGGCCAGAAAACTCTAACAACGCTTATCTTTCTATGGTTATTAATAATCTCAAATACAGGAACAGCAAAAAAAGTGAAGTTAGCAATTAAAGAAATAAAATTTCGTACTGATCACCATAACTAATACTTAACGTCTCTGTCAACGAAATTATCCACAAGAAGGATAATACCCATGATATTACGGGTCTAATTAACACGTAAAAAGAAAATATTTATAAACCCCGATATAGACATCAGATGTCTGGCGCCCTACTGCCCTTGGATGGTCAAATACACATTACTTCGTTTTCTAAATCAGAAACTGATACTTTCGTTTATTGTCTACCTTGGCGTTAAGAGAGAAAAATATTTAATCTGAACTCTTTATTCAGGCTAATTTGCAGGGCAGCGGCAAATTGAACGAAAACAACTTCTATTGTTTAGTGGAGGCTAAAGGAAGATGTTGTTTCATTTGCGCTACAGTCTAGACTAAGACCTTACATTCCCTAATTCGCTCGTCCTTGGATGTTATTCTGTAAGATTTGATAACAATGGTATATCTTGGCCGATATGAAAGTGTTTTCCACTTTGAATATTGAAACCAATATCCATATTTTTCTTTTAATTCCTCTTGTTGTACTTGACACCAATCGTAAAATATCGTACTAGAGTTCTGGAAGAATGCTTCCAGAAAGTAGTGTTTCGTGTAGCACCTCAATCACTAATGAACAAAACTATTTTTATTACTTTTGGAATAGAACTGCTATGTTTATGTTAAGCAACGATTGGTTCGTACTTAGGAGATATTCCATAATTTGCTTCTTACTTTTTATTGCCTATTCTTGTCAATCAATGACCATGCTGCTGCTTCGTCAGGCATTAGAGGTTTAGACAAGTTTGCATCACCCATTAGATTCAGCATATCAGCCCCCACAAGTGTTCCTTCTCTCATTTTTGCGTATGACAATTTGTGAAATAACTTGGTTATTTTAGCTTTGTAATTGAGCATTTTGGCAAACTAACTAATAAAGGTTTTTTGATTGATACGCATTGTGTGTTCGAACTACTCCCTTTGCAAAATTGAATACTTCTTTGGTGATGATATCAGTTCCACTGTTTGTGTCTTGTGGATTGGCATTTATACCTGAATGAATTGGCAAAGAACATAAAATTCATTCGTTAACAAATGCTTCAGTATCCGTTTTCTGAATATATTCCATCTACAGCCGCAACAGAAATATTTTGGGTTAAAACTGCAACTATTATGTTTCATTTTCACCTCTTCCTAATCTACGATAAACATTTCGTCACCCAAATTAATTGTATTCAATTGAAATAATTTTTCTAGCGAGGCATTGCTGCAATGTGAGAGTCTATGATGAATGCAATGGATTTAGTACATCAACTAACACCAGATGAAATCGTTTTCTCATCTACTGGGTTCAAAAAGTTTGAAATCTTCAGTCTCTTTGGTTATATAATTTGTCTAAATTAACATCACTGAGAGTTGCCACCAATATGAAGAACATCTTACGTTTAGCTTAAGTTTGGATCATTTGCGCTGATTGAAGAACATATATTGCCCCAGAGACTGAGATTACCTGTGCTCTCTTTCGCTCTTATATTCAGGATTTGTACATACGGATAACACATCCTTAAATTTTTCTAATCTGCTAAGTTGTTGAAGGCAATTTATACACAGTACTCAACAAATGAGTTTCACTGTTTCAAAAATTTAATCCTTTCTCTGAACTTTTCCTTTTTTTTTTGGTGAGCGGGGCAAGTCTTCAAAATACATCTGCGACTTGGTTCACATTATGCTGCTAGGGACTGCGATGCCATTACTTCACCCAATTGGTTGTAAGATGTTGGAAAAACAGTTACTCCAGTTTCTCACCGTTGGTCGCTTCTTGGTCCTTATATTGTTCTTCTCCTTTTGCATTCAATATACTCCTGGCTAGACGATCGATACGCTGTTAATTTCTCACTGTTTTCCACCGGCGAAGAAAGTCTGCTTCACCTAATACAAGTCTCCACAGTAATAGCATAGGTTCATTTCTCTAATTCTGAAGCATCCATGTCCAGACAAGATTTGCGCTAGGTAGTAGTCTATGTCAGTGGTTCTCAACCTTTTCACTATTGAGGACCACTTCGTACCCATCAGAATCTGAGGCGGACCACATACTATAGAATTAAGATTTTCACAACAGTTACATAGGACAAAGGATGAGGTTTTAAATGATTCATGAGAATATTGTTTTTTTTTGGGAGCATTCATAGTTCATATATGTAACAGAAATTGGATATCAACATAAAATCAATCGGCCATCCCCCTAAAAGTATGAAAACTCTTAGTTAAAATTCAATTGTTTCTCTTCTATATTTATCAAGAAAATATTCAAACTTACTTTGTACATTTGTTTGAATTTATTACTATTTGCTCATATTGTAATATGATGTTAAATTAAAGTCGTTAGGATCGAATGTCATGGTCATAGAATGTAATAAATAAACGCTACTTTCATACATTCATACATGTCACTAGGTAAAATGAAATGAATCCTAAAGTTTTATCAATGTATTTTATTAATTACAAAGTAAAAACATATTGATATCATCATATTGTATATTGTGGGTATAAAAATTTCATTCATAGTGTGGCCAAATTTACATTCTAATGACTTCCTTGATCTTGCATTTCACCTGAAAGTTTCTCAATATTCGGCTTGAAAGAGGTCAATGCCAGTCTCATTGGAGCATTAAAATTTAATAAACGATTTCTATGTTTATTCTTGATAACATTTAAAGTCGAAAATACTGTTTCACAGAGATAAGTGGAATGAAAAGGAAGAAGAAGTTTCAGTGCCTTTTCAGTGAGTAGTGGACTTTCATCAATCAACCCAACCCAAAATTCTGCAACGTTTTCATAGTGAGATTTCATCACTCTTAAATGGGCATCAGATGATATTTCAATAAGTTGCTCCTGCTCTCTGCAAGCTAAAAAGGGATCAAGTACCCACAGATTGCTTTTCCTTACATCCGTATCAACCGAGAAGTACTTCTCGAAATAACTTTCAAGTGATTCAATGTAGGGCTTAACCACTGTATGTAAATTTTCTTTATTTAAGCCTTCATTTTCAGAAATAAAATCTGAAAATAAGTTGAATATTTCAAACGATCCTTTTCCAGTTTCAGACGTCCATAACAATAATTTGTTCTTGAATTATTCAATTTTGTTCCATACGTCAAATGCAGTTTTAGATGGTCCTGGAGGCCAAGATGCATAATGTTGAGTTGTTCGAAAATATCAGCCAAAAAAGCTAACCTAGCGATGAATTCACTGTCACGTAGTGTTTTGGCTAATCATTTTTTTTCATAAAAGAACATACTTCTTCTCTAAGTTCATAAAATTTGGCTAGGACCCGGCCTCTGGACAGCCACCGAACTTCAGTATGCAGAAGAAGATTCGAATGAATAGATCCCATGTCCTCGCATAACAATGCAAACAGTCTCGAGTTCAGAGCGTTACTTTTTATAAAGTTCACAGCTTTTACTACAGTAGTCAAAACCACAATTAGTTCAGGACTCAAACCTTTGGCAGCAAGCATCTCTCTATGAATAATGCAGTGTGTTAAAACAAGATCATTGTTTGCTTCTTTCCTGACTAAACTTGGCAAACCGGGTCCTGTCATTGCCGCGGCACCATCGGTGTAAAGTCCAACACAGTCTTTCCAGGAAAGGTTTCTGAGTTTGAAATATTCGTCAATGGCTTTAAAAATGTGTTTGTCTATGTATCTTACATAAACAAGTAGAATAGCTTTATTGGTATTATCTGTAGATTCATCAAGCTATATATCAAAATTTTTCGAGGTATGAATTTTTCTTATAAGTTGGGCTTCAACATCTGAAGCCATAGCTTCAATTCTCCCTCTAACGTATCATTGGAAAGAGGAATATTCAGCATTTTTTGGGCGTATTTATCACCTAAAATTGCTTTAGTTGCATCTATAATACATGGTAAAACCAACTCCTCTCCCACAGTAAAGGGTGTTTTGGTTTCAGCGATTCTAAAAAATTGCAGTTGCATGTTGAGTAAACCAATATCGGTAGATGCATTAATTTTTGTCCAGATTCAAGATTAAAATCCATTAGATGTTTTGCTTCGCGGACCACATGAAAATTGCCTGCGGACCACAGGTTGAGAATCACTGGTCTATGTGACTGAGCCTTCGCTGATAACAGAGTCTGAGATCAGGAATTAACCTCTTGGGCCACTCCATCTTGCTCTTCTCTGAGTTTTTGCTCTTCGTCGAGGATCTAATTCTAAACCGATTCTTTCCTGCCTTTTTCTTATAGGATTTTCGCCTGACATCTGGCTATCAGGTCTATAGGTGGTGCCCTTTCCAGTACGAAAAAAGTTCTGATAGAGACAGTCCTATACGTTTTGACGATCATTAAAGCGGCTTTTCTGTGGATACTCAGAAATTTTTGTTTCTCCATAGCGTTCAAACATATTGGCGCAGCATAAATCATAATAAATGGTACAACGAACGCGCACATTGCTTTACCGTACATTTGGATGTTATCCTGATATGGCTGCCCTTTCTGTGTATGTAAAATTAGCAATTTTAGTAAAATCTCTAGAGGAACTGATCTTGTATGGTTACTAAAGAATTTTAAATACTTACAAGAGGAACACCAGGGTTGTCCGATAGGAATTTCAATGAATCTCAACTGTTATAAAGGAGCTTTCCACGAGTACCCAGGTCCGAGCTTTTATCCTAACGCGCCCTAATTTCTAAGAAAATCAACGTTAACGATAAAAGCAGGGGTGCCAAGCGACTCCATGGTTCAGTAATTCAACCTGGATAGGAAATATCAGGTTATAATACCAGACAAGAAGGACTGGGAGAAAGCCCCTCCGATAAGAGCGGACTCGAACTGGTATACAGGTATATACGGAGGAAAGCCTAGGAAGGCTCTCTCGATAAGCTTCAGAAAGGACACAACGGTCTTTCAAGCTGAGGTAGCAGTAATCCACCATTGCGTTAGAGAACTGGAAAGATGAACCGAGTTCGGTAAAAGCGCCGCTATCTTCTCGGACAGCCAAGCAACACTTAAAGCGATTAGTTCAGCAAGCGTTGACTCCAAACTGGTTTGGCACTGCGTTAATGCCTTAAACGAGGTGGGTTCCGAAAGGAAACTAATTTTGGCCTGGGTTCCCAGCCACGAGGGCGTGAAGGGAAATGAGGCGGCAGACGATCTGGCCAGACAAAGTTCGTCGAGGCAATTGGTCGGGCCTGGCCCACCAAATCACAAATCAGAAAAATCCATCAAGGAATGGATACACATTAAGTCCAAGGAATGGTTGCAAAGATCACCTGGGCAAAGGCAGTCAAAGGAGTTCCTAAAAGGACAGAAGCCTGAATTTACTAGAGACCTACTAGATAAAGACAGGAAAATCGTCAAAATGTTAGTAGACCTGTTGACAGGTCACTGTAGACTAAATAGGCATATGTACAATATAGGCCTAGCGGAGGATGCCATGTGCGGATTCTGCAAGGAGGAGGAAGAAACCCCAGTCCATGTACTGTGCCAATACGAAGGCCGGGCAAGGACAAGGTTTCTAATTTTGGGCACAGAGTATCCCACAGCACAGAGCTACATACAGGAGCCGCTCTCAAGGATGTTAAGCCTCATAAAGAGGCAAAGTTAGAGGGCGCCTTCTAAGATTACTGGGGATCACAATAGACCGGGAAGGTCGCGGTGACAGAGGCCCGTAAGGCCACCCCTAATCTAATCTAATCTAGGATAAAAGCTCGTAGCTGGGTACTCAGAGTTCTTCTATAACATACTTGAGATGCATTAAAATTCGTGTCGGACAACCCTGGAGTTCCCCTTGAGTTAGTTAGCTTTGTTTTGACGAAAATTTTAATAGACTCCACATTTGCTGTGGAGAAAGAGACCCAAATGTATGTAAGTAAGTTGAGTTGGTCTAGTCCCAATAATTTCCCATGACATTGCAAAGTTTAATCATCTGTGCTTTAAATGCATAAGTCACCATTTCCAGAGTATTTTAATAGCTTAAATCACTTTAAATTACATCTTATCATTGGTCTCATTACTGTTTATCTCATTGATAGCATAAAACTGCAATTCATTTAATATTTATAAAGTTGGTCGATAATAATGATTCTTTCAGAATATATCAGCATCTAGATATTCTATATTAATTTGCAATATACTTATGTGTATGTACATACATATATGAATGTGAACCAAATTAATTTATTAGATTAGGGATTTAGATTGATTAGAATAAAAATATAATATACAAATATATAAATTATGTATTATTTAATAGCTTTCACGTGATTTTTTCACACCCAGATGCCCAGTGAAAAAGGACCGCTTTTTTGTACTTGCCTTTCATTTTCAAAGTAATGGAAACCGTTTTAAGCGAGCTCCCAAATGAATACCTCCAAAATTTCTTTAACGAAGCGACAGCTTCTAGCAGTGAACCCGATACCGAGGAAGAACCAACAGTTCTAGATGGTAAGTTTCGTATAGTTTCGCCTAAAAAATTTATTGTTTCGTAATCAATGGGTTATTAATGAAATATTGTGTGTAATAGCAAGCGTGCTCTTAAATTAAGATAAATAGCCGTAATACCTTTAATTGAACTGATTTAATTCCAATCTTTATTTATCAGCATTATCAGCCCAGAAAATTTCATTCGGCGATAATATTTCATACACATTTCCTGCATAACGGTATCATTTATTAAAAATCTGGTTGATAAGCTAAGTTTAGTATTTAAGTTTACAACTATACAACCAAGTATCATAGATATGTCCAAAAGGAATATAAATCATTAGGAATTGGTGATAGCGTTGCAATTTGTAATAGTAATACGCTGCCGTGGCAGATTTCTGCGAATAAACTTCAAAGTATGCGATAACATTGATTGAATTATAAATTCCTTCACTGTCATTTTTAATTGTAATAATTAAATAAATTTTTCCATACTTATTTGTGTGGTCAAGTTTTATGGTCGTAAATTAACAGTTACTAGATTCAAAGTTACCTTTTTTGACAGAACAGTTAATAATTGTTTAATGTATAAATCGGTTAAGCGTGCTATGAATTCAACGCAAAATTTTATAGCATGTGTCACTACATTTCTAGATGTGTATACATATACTCAGTGACATTAGAAGTGTGCCACCTAGAAGAAATCATTTGTTTAACTTGATTTTTTGGCAATGTGATCAAAAATGAAACGATAACGAAATTGTATTAACCCTGAACCCATGGTGGTTATTTAGACTTGCGTTAGTATGCTGGTGGACTTCACAAGACCCCACTATGGATTTATGGTTTGGAAGCAATATTAGGACATTTTTAACATTTTGTTTAGTATAACACATATTATCAAACATATGTACAGTCCGCGCCGAAAATATAGACGCACCTTAATTTTGTATGAATTTAGAAATATATTGAAGCTTTTTTGATTAAGTGTATACTAGCATTAAATTGTATGATGATTATGTATAACCGAGCCAGAAGTAAATGATTATTTATTTATACTGAAGACTAATGCCAAAATATTGTTTTTTTAAGTTTAGCAGCTGCGACAAAACGAACTATTTCGAATAAACTACTACACAAATTCTAAAAAAACTCAATTACATTTATTTATTAGTAATTTGTGGATCCCCCTTTGTGTTCTATTACAGAAAATATTCTATTAGTCATAGTATTGTACAATGTTCGAATATAATCTTGCGGAATTTGAATCCAACAGTCAATTATGGCCTTTTGCAGATCTTTAGTATTGTAGGCGGTACAATTTTTATATACTTTTCGTGCCAAATATCCCCAAACATTTTCAATGATATTGAGGTCCGGCGACCTTGCTGGCCAGTCCAGTACTCGAATGTTGTGGTCCGAAAACGATTGTTTCATTTGACGAGAATTATGAATCGGTGCATTGTCCTGCTGGAAAACGTAATCAGCACCTGCTAAAAAGTCGCCATGCACCAGCAGTTCTGTTTCTAATACATTTTTATAAATTTGACAATTTACTTTAGTTGGTAGGAAGATAATGTTACTTTTGTCGTAATAACCGATAGCAGCCCATATCATTACTGACCCTCCGCCCATTTCTCTACGGGGAAATAATCGTTCTTCTTTTCGCAAATCGTGATAATAATACGAGAACCCATCAGGTCCATCCAAATTAAATTTCTTTTCATCGGAAAATATTACCTGTTTCCATTCTTCGTCCCATGCCATGTGTTCTCGGCCAAAACGTAGACGATTTGCTTTGTGGGTTTCATTTAGAGGCGGTTTTCTTACCATTTTTCGTCGTTTAATTACTGGAGACTTTTTAAGTAAACGTTGTATATTTCTAACATTTGTATTTACACCTGCTGCAGAACCAATTTGAGCAGTAAGAGAACAATTGGATGCTACTCGCAAAATTCGCCTTTCATCTCTTGACGACAGAGCGTGAGGACGGACGACCAGATCTCCTCTTTTTGCCGTAATTTTCTTTATTTTTTAAAAAATTGCGAATAACATGTTCACTCCGGTTAATTTTACGCGCTATTCTATGGTTACTAAAACCTTCATTTTTAAGCGCATTAATTTGACCTTTCATAATCATTTAAAATTTTGCACCGCGCCATTTTCGCAAATAAATCGAAACTAATATTATCAGATGCTACCGAAGCTTGTTTCTAACGAACATGCGTAAAGAATCCCCACTAGTAGATTTCGAACACGAGATAAAAATTGACCAATCCAGTGCGACTATATGTACTTTTGTCGCGGCTAGAAATTGTGGTTTTTTAACAATTTTGTCTCTACCATAACACTAAACAATATTATGGATTATAATCCTTGATTTGGGCAACATATGTACTTAATAATAACAGTTCTTAAATATAGTTTTATAGAAACTTATTATTTTCAGAATACATACTTTTAACTTTTCGCATTTTAATAGCATGCGACTATAATTTTGTCGCGGACTGTATATGTTAACTAGAAAATGTAAATTTACATGCAGTTATCACATTATTAACCTTCCGATAGTCGCGTCAAACAACTTTCAGAATTGGTCGCCCATATATCTGATAGATACGTACAATTTTTTTGTTAGAAACAAATATAAAAAAGTCGAAAATTGTTTTATTTTACTTTTTTTATACATTTGCTTTAGAAAACAAAAAATTGGGCAAACATATACTTAAAAATATTAAATTAAACATTTACATACAAATCAAATCATTTCCACTTGCGGCATCCAGTGGAACTTCTACGTTTGTCGTTTGTCACTCGTCGCCTTTGTATATCTGGTTCCGTTATTTTCTTAGGCAGTTCATGTAAATAACTTTTTCTACTTTTCACTTCATTTTGGTTTCCAAAGTTTTTGGGAATTAATTCCACCAACGTTCAACAAAGAAAAAAACCCCACCATGGGCCACCGTTTTGTGGTCCGAGCAACGTTATAACTTGCACACATTCTGTAAAGAGTGTCTACTCCACCTTTAGTTCCGTTATAGAACGTTACTATTTCCGGTTTCTGTTGCTAATTTGCTGCTAAATCTATGTTATTATGAAAGTACATACTTGGCGGTTTTGGTACATATGAGACTAGAGTACAGGTTTTCTCAAAGCCGAACACACTAGATGGAACATTTCGACCTTTGATATCTTTGAATGCACTAGGTATTTGAGGCTTATTCTTTTTCAAAGTGCCTACAAGAGAGAATTTTTTCTGTCTAAGATCTTCTACTACTAAATCGTAGCTTGTAAACCAGTTATCAATCGTGATGTTGCGGCCAGAGTTATGAATAGGAGTAACAAGTCTGTTCAAAACATCAACTGGTTTATTGCTTATGGCATACGGTCCTTCGGGTTGTTCTCCAGCATATATCTCCATATTGTAAGTATAACAAACTTTTGCATCTACAAGGGCAAAAATTTTAATGCCATACTTAGTCGGCTTAGAAGGTATATACTGGCGAAACTGACATCGTCGAGTGGCAGGTGGTTGGCCGATTGGTGAGGACAAACGCTTCCTCTTGAAGTGGTCAGCGTCGGTCAGGGCACCCTAGGTGCCTCAGATGTTGGAGGCAAGTGGGAGGCTGTGGCCAGGGAAACGGAGGGCGAGCGCACTGTTGGGGTCCTGACTATGCTGATCGTCAGGCTGCTGGTGGATTGGGAAGGCTGGGGGCGGAAGCGTTGTGCCAGAAGTTGATGGCTGGGGCGGTGGGGCTGCGCGGGGAACAGGAAGAGCACTTGCAAAAAGGGTTTGAGCTTTTCCCTTCTGTTCCACAATTGCCCTCTCCGGATACTTCTTCTTTTCTCCGGTGGCGGATCTGATGTTCCGTCAGACCGGTGGTCTTCTTCATCTTCTTGAATATCGTGGCTCCTTTTCGGCTGGCTGCCTCAATTTTGGCGAGCCTGGACAAGAGTTCGCTTTCAGGAGCCGGGAGTTTTGCTTCTAATTCGTCCCGATATTTATCAGGGTGGTGGCGTCTTTCGTGTTGGCGAACCTGAGCGAAAGCCGCACACGGGAGGAAGCAAAATTTACATTTGGTGCGGTCTCGCGCACCACAGTCTTTCACATGTCGAGCCAAACTGCGCTTAAGGGAGTAGCCCTTCCCGCACTGACCACAAACGTGCGGGAGGGATGAAGCCGGGGAGAGAACAGGTTCGTCAGTCTGCAGGGGTCCAGAAGGAGACTTGGCCCCAGATACCTTTCTAGGTTTAGCGAGCTGGCGCTTGATGGTACCGGAAACCACTCCGGTTGGTGACGGATCAGTAGAGGTTGCCGTCGTTGAAGGCGAAATGCCTGATGTTAAGGGATCTCCGGGTGCGAGTGATGGTCGGCGTGAGGGGGCTCCTGAGGGGCAGGGGGTGGCCGAGTCCGTGGCACACCCCCGATCCGAGGCTAATTGCTTACGACTTGCACCAGGTTCGACCGGTAGCGGGGAGGTAACCCATTCTACCTGTATGAAAAAGGGTGAGGAAAAGAGGGGAGAGACGGGAAGACTAGGGGGACTGAGGGAGAGGAGTGGAGCAACTAAGCCATCATCGAGTCGTTTGTTTCCTCTCGTCTCGAGATTCAATGTCATCAAACCTCATACAGCGCATTATGAAACAAACTCTCCTCAAAGTCATGGTCTTCCTAAATCTTTGTACGCGGTCCTCAGACCACATTCATTTAAACTTAACCGATTTGCATGGTAAACGCCAGCTAAATACAACAAGCCAATAAGTGCTTTAATTTCAATAATATCTGTTACTTTTTCACCTCTAGACCGACTGAATTGTGCTTGAATACTTTGAATGTATTTATTGGTACATTCAACAATTTCTTGTATCATTGTATCCGTAATCAATAAGTTCCAACTTTCATATATCCCATTAGCTTTTTTAGCGCCTCCAATTACCCCAGGTAGTTGCATAACAATATTTTGAGCTGGCGTTCGTTTTCTCTGAGAAAGGGGATGCTTCTGCCATTTACAACACCGAAAAACCTACTTAGCGCTTCCTATTGGGTTTAAATTCAGATGGCACTTGCGGTTTGCTCATTCTCACGGTACCCAATACAGTAGATAAGTTTATTTTCAGTTAGTTGCTCACATAGTTCTACCGACATAGGCCAATTATCAACAACTGCATTTCTGTTGATGTTGGAAATTGGTGGTATTAATGTAAGAACGTCACTAGTAGGACCTGAAATGTTACTAGTTCTTTCTTCCTTGCCAGTACATACAAAGGCATTACATAGGTAGTGTGTACGTGCGTCACACATGCACATTATTTTTAAACCGTACTTATTCGGTTTTCTGGGCATGTACATTTTGAATGAACACCGACCTCGAAATGCAACTAACATTTCGTCCATGGTTACAGTCTCGCCTGGTGCATAGTTAGACTAGTTATTGTTTGTAAATAAATCCTAAATTTGTCGAATAGCAGCTAGTTTATCCTTTGCATTCCTTCCATCGCGGGTTTCACGATCATCGAAGCGCAGACATATCAGAATAAAAGAAAATCTACTAGAATTCATTGTAATGCGGAAAATGTCACGCCATGGAACGGGGTAGCCACGGCAAAACGTTAACGCCCGCTTCGTGGAGAAACTCTATAGTTCGACGAGCAATATGAGGACTTGCTGCAAATGGACGTGTGGACGGCCATCTAGATAAGGTAGTAAAGTGGTTTGTAGAACATCATCAACATAACGCGCAGCTGTCATATTGCCTCGAATAAACAGAAGTGGTACCATAAGCAATAGCATTCCAAACCATTACTCCAACAGTCCTGTGTACATGCCGCTCAACAGCAAATCCAATATCCGGCTTCTACGATCATCGTTGCATATCTAGCCAGAATTGCGATTCGTCGCTGACGACGTCATTATGCCATTCTGCTTCCCAATGCTGCCGTTCTCAGCACCAGTTCAAGCTTTCACGACAGTGGCCTGCAGTCAAAGAAAGCACTAATCGTGAATGGTATCAAAGAAGTTCAGAGGGCGGAATGCAGCGATATAGTGTACGCATAGTATCATGTCTATCTTCTTCTCCAAACCATTGGTCAGCGATTTGACCCATTGTAGGTCTCGTAGAGCTAGTTGTCTGAATCGCTAATCTTGACGCTCTGTGGTACGCCCCAGTTGGCCAGTTGGTCTTCTTCGTATTCCACTACCTTCTTCTGTCCAGGCACGACACACACGCATTCCTGATTTTGCGATAGGACAAACCAACATCTCCATAGGCAATAATTCTACCCCTGTCAAAGTCACTAACACGTTGATAATTTTGACTTCTTCAAACTTAGGCATTTTGTTACGCTTAACACTTGTAGACAGACACGACGGAATCTCATTCTTATCAGAAAATGCTTCAAATATAATCATTTTGATGCCAAAAAATCAAGTTGTACAAATTACTCCTGCTGGGTGTAACACTTCTAATGTCACTAAGTATATTTCGTGCACTATACAAAATGCAGTTGCAATTAAGCTTATCGCACACTCGTCTTATACTTATAAGAAGAATGTGTTTAAAATGTACTGATTAGGAGTTAATGTCATTTTGGTTGTTACAAACAAAGCTTTCTGTTATCTCGAGATTTGTAAGGTTTAGTGGAGTAATCGTATTACAGTTTTCTATTATTTTGAGTGCATATACATTTTCATCGGCTATTTTTTTTCTTAGATAATCATTTTAGAACACGGCCTTCATTGCTTCTGATCCTAGATTACACGCAGAGCAGCTTGGAATCCAGATTTCACCCAACCTTGTGCTCAAGTGTAGATGCCTATTATTTCAGGCTGGTAATTTTTCCATTTCATTCAGCCACCCCTACAATTCATCGACGAACTAGAAGGAAATTTTTAGCATGGGCTTGCGGACGGAGGGTTTTGCTCGAAGAACCCCACACAACAACATTTGATTTGCGACCATAAATCCCATTTGTCGCGATAGCGCTTCTTCTGCTTTATGCTCTGAACATATAAGATGTGTGGAGGAAGAAAAAATAATTGTCGATAAGACCAATCGAAGCGTTAACCGATAAAGTTTGTTCAAATTGCGTTGTTGGGTACTCTCAAAGGGGATGCCAGTGTGGTTTTCGGACAGTCACACTAGTTGTAGCCAAGAATGGTCTCTATGGCTGCTCTTGTCGCATAATCTAGCTAAGTTTGAGTTAAGATTTCTGACATCATGGATTTTAACTCCCAAGTTTTTGTGAACATTCCTCTAAAGGCCCAAAAGATTCTTGTGGCTTTATTCATAACGTGTTTTAGTACTAATTTGTCCGTCAGTTTCCTAAAACTTCATGCAGATCATGATGGGAAGAATTACTAGATTCGCTAACATCTATGGGTTACATAAATGATTGTGCAGATATTTTCTAAGTTTCTGCGTAGTTTCCCTGCTTAGTGGTGGCTTGGTATTAGATGCACAATTACTTGAGGAGCCTCCTAATACGTTTTCAGCTAATTTTCTTGCTTTTGAGTCTAAATAAAACTAGATCCAAAAGTTGGAGTTGCTGTGTGGAGGAAACTTCAGAATGATTTTTATCTCAATGGCAGCTTCTAAAGTGTTGATAGTGACAAGGATTCACTGCGTATCATATATAAATTGTTTGCATTGGAGATTTGCAAAATGGTGATGGCTTCTCTGCCTGAGGAGCAGATTGTTTCAAACGAAACTATATCAATCAATCAATCAATATCAAAGGCACCACCAATCCTCGCTCATCTTGGGCCAATTCTTTTGTCTGCTTTTCCAAAACAATTCATAGTCCCCTTTCTTCTTTTTTTGTTTCACGTATAACTTTCATTTGGGAAGCTCTGCAACGACTGATGATAGATCAGCCACGTGGACAAGTCGAAGTGTCGGGAAACTAAACAGATTGATTGCTGAAATTAACACTGTCCACTCCACTCCACTACTTTATTTACATTTCGCGGTTTTAGTAGCTGTTGCAATCGTTAGTTTTTATTTTCGGCCAAAACACTAACTAATACATCACTGAGCATAAGCAAAGGTGTACTTGCACTTCTTTAGTAGTAGTATCATAGTAACAATTAACAAGTTTCTTATTTTGTGTGTGATCTTCAGCCTATGGCTTTACAAATCTGTGAATTTTTGTGGTTCCTTCATTATCAGAATCATTTTTGATGATTTGGTTGTCCTTGAACGTTCCATCATTTTGGTAATAGATCTTTTTTCTTATTTATTTACAGCCTTTTTGCGGAAAGGTTTTCTACTTCTTTTCGGAAGTTTTGAAAAATTGATTTTCTTTTGGCTTCTCTCCAAACTTCTTGGGTGTTAGATAGATTCCATTTGGACATTGATAGAACAACTGATACACTATTATTTCTTTGTATTAAAGTAGTAGTAGTCTTAGTCAGAAGAAATAGGGACCATTAAATACAATCCTACGATGCCAGGATGCCACTGATGTTTTCTAGTGACAATCTTCTCTAACATGCTGTTTTATATTTTCTTGATACAGTTCATACAGCACCTTTCTGCCTGAGATGGGGTGATGGGAGGTTGTGGTAGCAGTCTAGCCAAAAGCTTATTACTCGTCTTGTAAAAGCAACTAGAATGAAATTTGGAGAACCAATCGATCTCTGCAAGCTTCTTCTCTGCCCTTGAGTTTTTAATGTCAGGCCATAAAATATCTTAAAAAACTTTGTCAATACTGACTTCTGATAACAATATCTTGTTGATAATGAAAATCATAACGTGGAATTCATAATAATAAAATATTGTCTGCTTTAAAAAATTAGGGTGAGGTGGAGCACCTTCGGACACCAAAATTAAAAATTCAATATCTCGGTTGAAGTTAAGCCTTTTGGTATGAAAAAAATATCAGCCGAAGTAATGTTGTGTTACGCATCTCCCTTAAGTTAACTCACTTACGAGTTACTATTAGACTGTAAGTAAAAAAATAAAATAAAAAATTGTGCATTTGTCCGGAACTGCCCCACGGTGGGGTACTTCCGGACAGGCAGTGGGACAGCTTCGGACAAGTTAAAATTGCTTGAAAATATAACAGTTTTGGAAAATTATTTGTCTAAAACACAACACTGTAAATGAAACAAAACTCAGGTTAACATATGTAGTTTATTGAAAAGTCAAAAGTTAACATTTTGTTGTACATAAACCAAAAAATAGAACAATTTAAATAAAATCAGTAATATAGCTAAATTAGGATTTCGGTCAACATTTATGCCGAAGAAGTTAACATTAAATCTTAAAAAATTCTTGAAGTGCCCGGCACAGAAATTGGCCTAGACAATTTGGAAATCACATCAGATATGTCCTCTTGCTTAACAAAAATAAAACCAATATTAGTATTTCGCATAATTTTTACCACATATTCTTGTTTCAAAGTTTCGATAACTGTACCAACGTAGTGTTTTATTAATTTTTTTGTACAAAACCTTACCAAGATATAATCACCAATTAATATTTGCTGATCATCTAAAAATGGAATACTTTCTGCGCCATTCACTAAGTCTATATCCCAATCTGAATTGCTGAACCTATTCTCTTTGGTAACAGCCGGACAAAATATGTGAGGTAGATTCGGACTGTCCGGATGTGCCCCGCAATCGTCTGCCACCACACTTTATTTATGAAAGTGTTAAACCATTACCATTAGATAAGAGTATTTATGCTCCATTCAAAACAAACCGCAAAATATCATGATTTTCTTGCTTCAAATCCTGGAAAGACAATTACAATAGCGGATGTGGCTAAGCTTACTGCTGAACCATATTTACTAACATTCAACCCGGTTAGGGCAACCTGCGCTCTAAACAAACAAAGCACTAGATATAGGTTATATTCGTTACATGTGTAAAAATAAAACATCTTTCAGTTGAAATACTAAAATTTTCAGTAAAACTTATCAACAAATGCATAGATTCTTACAAACAGAGTCTAATTTTTACAAGAAAACTTTAGTTTTCAAACATTTTCCGATATATTTTTTGCTAGTTGAGTTTTTATTGCGCAACTACTTGAGACGAACTCTAGATCAGAGCTGCGGTTTCTAGGCTGAATTTGGTTATAATTGAGGTAGGTTCTAGCGGCAAATTTAAATTGTCCGGAGGTGCTCCTTGTGCGAATCTGCCCCACCCTACCCTACGTTACACACAATGAGGCAATAATTCAGCTATGAATCAAATAATAACCCAAGTTGCATTGTATCCCACTGCCGAACAAAGTTATCGCATATTTTATTTTGTCGAAATTAACGCCTTATTCAAGCTGATATTACAAAGAAAAAATGGAGCCGATATAACCTCTTATCTTTTCTCTTTTTTATCTAACAAAAATAATGCGGACGTGTGAAAACGGTAACTAACATCTTAACATACCATCCCATGATATAACTGACAATTTTATTTCTCATCGTAGAAGTGGAACAAGCTAGGGATTTCCTGCTTAAAGCAGGGCTAGCGGATCTGTCAAATATATTCCAGGAAGGGAACGAGATAACAGACGCTATTGTAAATGATTCTGTTAGGAAAAGATATTTGAATGAGAAACAAGCTCAGACAGTGAGAGCCAGGGTTCGGACTTTAAATAAAACGTTAGCCAATAGGAAGCCGAGGCGAAAGCAAAGACAAGATATTAGAGATATAGCTTGGAATGTTGAGGTAACTTTTGATAAAAATTAATGCCGGTATGATTTCAGGATGGACGTAGTCGGCAAATTCGATCATTTTTAACAAGTTATTTTTAAGTTTAATACAATTAAATATTTTTGCTTTAATTATATCAAAAGAATTTACGTATGTGTTCAAGACTTCCAGTACAGGATCTAGATCCAGGAGTGCGACCCCAGATTCGTTAGATTCGGTTGGAGCTCTAAACGAGGAACTTACGTCGGACGACGATTTGCAGTTACCAGCTCTGTAAGTTTCGATTAAAGCACAAACATGTTTGTATAGTAATAAATGCAGTACGCTCCATTTGAATCATTGCTTTTTGGGTAATCGTTGTTTTTGATACAACGAGAAAAACACTCCGGCTAATGTAAAAATTGAATGTTAGAATATAAATTGCGACAAGATAAGTGACAAGTTACAATAGTCAAATAAGATAAGAGATATGTAAGATAGTGATTATGGGATACGGATTTCAGCTTTGCGTTAATATTAAAGCAACGCTAAATATAATTTTATAATATTCTTACATACAGTTAGGGAAAAAAGTGTTCATACAGTAAGTAATTTGAATGTAATAACTAAAAGGCTAGCGAATTTAATAGACTATAATATCATTTAACAAAACATAAAAAAGTTCTACAGAGGTACCTAAATTCGATGGAAAAAAATGTCCATACACTACGAAAAGGGGAATTCCCTGAATCAAATGAAACAGTTACGACCATATAACTGCAGCGTTATTGTTGACTTAGCTTAATTAATATCTGTTATCGCACAGCATGTGGTTTTGATTAATGTCGGCCAGTATCAGTTCAGAGAAAAGAGAAACGACCATAATAGAACGAAAAATTGTTATAAAACTGTATCATGAGAAGAAGTTGCTTCAGCAAATTGGGGCAACTGTTGGTAAAAGTCGTGCAACAGTGCAATATATTATTAATAAGCACAAAAACCTTGACATGATAGAAAATAATAGACGATCTGGGCGACCTCGCATATCAACTGATCGCGAGGAAAGGCTAATATTGCAGCAAATTAAAGAGAATCCTTTCCAAACTTTCAGCGTATTGCGTAGTAAATTACAAGAAAGGAAAATCGGCAACTACAAAAACAATCCGCAATAAGTTACATGAAGTGGGTTTTAGACCGCGAACGAGAAGGAAAAAACCTTTTCTTAACAGTATCAATAGAAAGAGAAAATTGCCACTTGTCAGGGAATTTTTACATAAGCCTCCAGAATTTTGGCACCGTGTCATCTTTTTATATGAGAGTATATATACACTTAGCTGATGTAACGAGCAGGGCTACGAAACTTTTCTGGCGCTGCAGAAGAGTTGTAGGTAAAACATGGGGGTTAAAGTCGAGAGTGATACATTGGTTTTATACAGCTGTGATGAGGCCGACACTAACATACGGAGCAGTAGTCTGGTGGAAAAGGACAGAAGTGTCCTCTGTAGTTAAGCTGCTAACCACTGTTCAGAGACAAGCACTGCTGGGAATCACCGGGGCAATGAACAGTTCAGGAACCGCTTCCATGGAGACCATTGTGGGCCTCCCCCCGCTGGAACTTTTTGTCAAAGCGGAGGCTATGGCGGCAATTCTTAGACTGAAGACAAACAATTTGTGGCACCTTAGCACTAGGGCTAGAGGGCACACCGACACTACGGGAACGATACTGGACGAGCCTTTGCTACGAATTGGACGGACAGTATGGCACGTAAAATTATCTGAAAAGGTGGCAATATCTATACCGAAGAGAGGCCAGGTACGGAGGGATTTCACTGCTCCTGACGACTGGTTCACGGACGGATCTAAATCCAGTAGGAGTACAGGAGCCGGCATTTGCGGTCCTAACCCAGAACAGAGGATATCGCTAAGCCTGGGTAAGCACACTACAGTTTTCCAGGCAGAGGTTTTTGCTGTTGCAGCCTGTACGGGAATTATTGCAGAGGGAGGCTGCAAGAATAGGAAAATAAATATAATGACTGATAGACAGGCTGCTATCAGAGCAATAGCAAACCCTACCACTAGGTCGAAACTAGTTGGGGAATGTAAACGATCCCTTAATATTCTGGCACAGGATAACAAGGTTTCCTTAGGTTGGGTGCCACATGTGGCATATGTGTGACATGAGGACTTTAAGGGGAATACAATAGCTGACGAATTAGCCAGGAAGGGCTCTGAGAAGCACTTAATAGGATCAGAACCCGCATGCGGTATCACTAAGGATTCCGCTATGAGGGAGATCGACTGTAGATCAACTCTATACTAAAGCGCTAATAGGGGATGGGGATACTCAGTTCTCTGATAACCTACTAGGACGCAGTAAAAAGAAAATTAAAGATCATCACTGGGTTGGTGACCGGACCTTGCCCTCTGAGAAAGCACATATACAACACAGGTCAAGTAAGCGAACCATGGTGTAGAAGATGCGAAGTGCAGGAGGAAACGGGTCTACATGTAATCTCCTCATGCGAAGAACTGAGGGAACTGAGGCGGAAATATTTCGGGGAGGACTTACTTGAGCCCTCGAAGGTTCTCAAGCTTCCACTGAGCAGAACACTGGGGTTCATAGAGGATACTAGGATGCTTGAGTGGAAGCGAGAGATCTGATGGGGTTGGTACAATGAGCATCTAGCTCAAGTGCCCAGACAGAAAGGTGTCTACCCAATTGGTAATGAATGAATAAATGAATGAATGAATGAATGAGAGTATATGTAATCTATGGACTTCAGATAAAATGGAATTAGTATGGCGTAATCAAGAAACTGCATTGAAACAGGAATATCTGAAAGGTACTGTGAAGCATAGTGGCGAAAGCGTCTTTGTAAGGGGCTGAATAATGGCATTGCGAATTGGCAAATTGGTTTTTATCGATGAAATTAGCAACAAGTATGTTTACTTAGACATTCTAAAAGAAAATTTAAACCAAAGTGCAGCTGTGTTGAATGTTTCGGGTCATTATTAGTTTCAACGAGATAATGCCCCGAAACATGAATCCTATCTTGTTCGTGAATGGTTGTTATTTAATACACCTCATGAACTGGAATCACCTCCACAATCACCAGATGTTAACCCCATAGAGCATCTGTGGCAGAAGTTGAAGCTACGGGCCAAAAAAAGACATAAAATTTCTAATAAAAATGACTTAAAAAAGGGTTTTATTGCAGGAATGGGAAACAATAAGTCCAAATGTCTGCTGTAATCTGGTTGAATAGATGCCGAAACGGTCACAACCAATTATTACGAGGGATCGTTATCCCACAATATATTAAAGATTGTCAAAATGTATTCAATGTATGAGATATAGAGCTGTGTGGATATTTTTTCCCCGGAAAATCATGTATTATTTCAAAATTTTATTTATTTTCTGTAAAATGACATTTATTTTCTCATTGACTTATATATTACCTTGTAGTCTATTAAATTTGCTAACTTTTACTGTATTATAATTTTACAAAACAATACTGAGAGAAAAGATATATTGCCATTATATTTAAATAGCTTACTTTATGAATACTTTTTTCCCTAACTGTATGTAAGGAGGTACATATGCACTATTAGAACATATTTATACATACATACAGTCATGTTCATATGTATTAGGCACCACAATAATTTGTAATTAAAAAATGTAAATGTGTAAAAACTAAACTACACAATTTTATAGTTTATGTGATTTGGGAATATTTTCTAAAATTTCTCTAACAGAATGTCATAAATATACTCAGTGAAATTAGAAGCAGTAATTTGTGGAACTTGATTTTTGCCATCAAGATGACTATATTTTGTCGTGTTAATTGCACTGCAAGGTAGAGGAACGCGAAGAAGACCAACTGGTCAACCGAGGCGTACGACAGAGCGTCAGACAACTAGCTCTACGAGACCATTTTCTTACAATGCATCAAATTTCTGACCAATGGTTTGGAGAAGAAGGTAGACCTGTTACTATGCGTACACTATATCGCCACATTCTAGCCTTTGAACTTTTTTCATACCGTTCACGATTAATGCTTCGTTTGACTGCAGACAACTGTCGTCAACGCTTGAACTGGTGCAGAAAACGACAGCATTGGGAATCTGAATGGCATAATGTCGTCGTCAACAACGAATCGCGATTCTGTCTAGGTATGCACGATGGCCGTAGAAGGGTACGAAGCCAGATATTGGGTTAGCTGTTGAGCAGCATGTACACAAGGCTGTTGGAGTAATGGTTTGGAATGCTATTGCTTATGGTAGCTGATCACCACTTCTGTTTATTCGAGTCGGTATGACAACTGCGCGTTATGTAGAGGATGTCCTACAAACCAGTTTACTATCTTATGTAGATGGCCGTCCACACGTCCTTTTTCAGCAAGACAATGCACGTCTCCATATTGCTCGTCGAACTATATACTTTCTCCAAGAAGCAGGCTTAATGTTTTGCCGTGACCACCCCGTTCCCCGGATTTAAAACCCATCGAACATATGTGTGGGATATCATGGGGAGTAGACTTTCCACTTTGCAGCATTGTCCACAAACTTTGGCGCAGTTAATCAACGACGTTCAAGTTGCTTGGAACGAGATGCCACAAACAGATAGCGACCATTGCAATTTGTCGATGCTTAGACGTGTAGAGGAGTGGACTCAGCTACGCGGTCGCCAAACACATTATTAATTTTTTTCGTGTAACATGTTAATAACATTTCTTGCAAATCTTATCGTTTAATTTCTGATGTAAAACTATCACATTGCCAAAAAAATAAGTGAAACAAATGATTCCTTCTGGATGTAACACTTCTAAAGTCGCTGAGTATACCTTGCCACCCTTACTTCCAGATTTCTGACGTCATAGGATTGTTACTCTCAAATTTTTGTAAACAGTTCTCTAAAAGCGCAAAAAACCCTTGTGTTCCAATTGTAGTTTGTACCTCTGTTTAAAGTACAATGTTCTAAAAATTGCAAATCTGCAGACCGTGATCTAAAAGTTGGAGCAAGTGGTTGCTATGCAGTGGAAACTAGTGTCAATAGTAACATGGGCTCACTGCATATGGTACATGATAATTATATCATATACAGTTCCTCTAAATTCGTGATATGGAGAGGCAATCTACTGTGCGTAGAGTCCTATGTGTCTCTTCTGTGACTTATTTCACATTTTAAAGAATTTGAATGCCAACTTTTAATTTGTCTTTGACGGATCAGGCCGCAAATACCAAGACTTTTTCTCGAAAAAATCTCATTCCCACTTTTTCTAGTATTTTTGCTGGCCCTGTTTCGTCTTCGATCAGACTCGTGTGTCCTCGGCCTTCTTTCTTGAAGAAGAAGAACCTTTACAATAAAGGTAAACCTTAAAGCCCCTCTAAACCACTGATTTTAAATATACCCACTCAAAAATTCAAAGGATTGTGGTGAGGTGAGCTTGATGTCTATGAGTGTGGAAGTCCTCATCCTATCTAATGGTTTCAATAAACATTATTTAAAAACTCCCGTACAATTACTGCAAAATTTGGATCTCATCACTATATTGCATTCATCTGACCAAATAACCTACGCCAAATCCTCCAATCTTTACATTTTTTCGCCAATTCTAAACGTTTTTCTCGTGCCTTTTAGTGAGCTAATGTTTTTTCTTGGCTTGCATGCTGGTAGACCAAATTCTCCTAACCTTATTCCAAATTGGGCAGGAATTTGGTGAAAGATTGACGAAATATCATAAAAACTAGGTTTGTCGAAGGTGCCTAACACATATGAACACGACTACATGCATGTACACACATTAAAATACAAGATTTCAGTTATATAATTTATCGTTTGCAGACCGTTGGATTCTATCTCAACGGAAAAGGGTAAACTAAAATTGAGCTCTAGCGAGCCACTCGAGAATGTGTTCCAAAGACAGGGCCGCGAAAACGTTGCTCATTTAGACTCCAATAATGTAGTACTAAAGGGATATTATCCCATTGAGGAAAAGAGGATTGTGAATCCCCGTAGAGAACGTAGTGGAAGTGATCCAGCACCGGAGTTTCACCTCAAACAATTCCATACCGACAGTGAAGGATACTTGTTAGTAGTAAAATTTGAATATTACAAAAATGACTTGCCGAAACGAAATAAATATTGATTATCTTTAAAATTTGATTGGAAATTGGACTCCAAATTTGCAAGCTGTGTACGAAATTGAACGATACAATTATGAATTGCGGTATAGAAATATGTATAATGAATACAGACGAGAGTTTACAATGCTTTCTTTCTGGAGATCGTATTTTTCCGTTCAAGCTCCAACAACTTTCGTTGAATTGTCAAAGACGCATGAGGCCTCACATTGTCCAGATGATATACGACGCCCTTACAATTCGCCATTTCTGGACGTTTTTATTCTATTGCTGTCTTCAATTTATCTAATTGAGATCAATCCTTTTCAGAATTTATTGTTTCATGATTAGGTACAAACTCACCATCGAAGATGGTGGAATTGGAAAGAATTTCATTTCACCAGACACAGAACATTACTTTCTTCGGATGAAGACTGACTTTTGGAGTGGTTGAAGGTGGTTCATTTGATCGTTTAGAGCACAGCATTAAGCTCTTCAAACTACGATAGTTTGGATTTAGTGAAGCGTTAGTGGAACTGTTTATGACAATTTTAAAATCTTAAATTGGAACTCCTATTTTGTATTGCAGCTTTGGATTCTACGCCATCAAGTATGTAACTGTTTCCGGGGTAATCCTTGAACAAGCGTTGGTGATTCGCTCAATCATGTTTTCCCTCGATGTTGGCACTTCTGTATAAACTTCAGACTTTCAATGGCCAAGAAGAAGTCAGGGGAAGTAATATATTGCGATCTTGCAGGCCAATACACTGGACCACCTCTTCCGATCCATCGACGATTGTAGGTTCGATCTAATACTTCTCGTGCAATTCTTGAATAATGCACTGGACAACCGTCATTTTGGAACCGGATTATTGGTCGTACGTCCAAGGGAAGGCCTTCAAGTAACGCTGAAAGTTCATTCTGCAAAATGTTTCTATATTTTCCACGATTTAAGGTTCCATCGATAAAATATGGACCAATAAGCTTATTGCCAATTATTCCACACCAAACATTTATGTTCCAAGAATGTTGATATTCAACTTGGCGCAACCAATGGGGATTTTTGATATTTCAGTAATGCATGTTGTGCCGATTTACGGTACCGTGATTTGCGAATGTCGCCTCATCAGAAAATAACACCGAGCAAAAAAATTTATCTTGTATCCGTTGAAGCGCCCATTGACAAAATCTTACTCGATTTTGAGAATCAGTACCATGAAGTTCTTGATGCATGGAAACTCTAAACTGATGATATTTCCTACGCTTCAATATTTGGCAGGTAGACCGCGATTTCATTATTTTCTTCAACAATTGTTTTTCGGCAATTACATTTTCTTTGCTGTGCAGTTTCTTCGCTAGAAAGCTGTTGAACGACTCGGTAAAAAGAAGCGCTCGATCGCACTTTGTAGGGAAAACGTTGTGAGTAAAGATTAACAGCATCATCGATATTTCTACCACTTTCTCCATAGATCTAAATCATTTTAATTTTCTCTTGTAATGTTATAGCCTCCATAACTGTTCATATATTCAAAACTATCATTGTAATTTGTTTGGATTAATAATTAATCATCTAAATGGGGATCGGAGAAGGTGTACGTATTCACAGCTTGCCAAGTACTGAATAAGTAGGATTTTGTATGTTGAATGGCATTCCCATTGCAAGTAACTTTTATTCACTCACTGAACTTAAATCTGTAGTTGCTAATAATTTTAATTCCAAATTTCATAAATCTAAACTTCCAATACCATAGTGACGACATAAACGTGTGAGCTTCTCATTAATTTCAATTCACCCCTCGATACAATTACACACAAAGTTCATTCTCGTTTACAACTTGGTGGTCTATTACGCCAAAATTGCGCTCTTATTTTCTCGAGTTAGTTTCCACCCATAGCAGGTACAGATAACATGACGTAAATTAACAAGTTGAAAATTTGATTTCACAAGTAGCCGTAGCTAATATGATTAATAAATACGAGGTGTGACAATTAAATAACCGGATTGACGCTACAAAACTTTTTATTGATCACCAATCACATTTGACTATTTATCGTCTTCAATATACTCCCCCTGCCGATCCCTACAGTGCTCTATACGAATTTTCTATTGTTGATAACAGTGCTGGAAGTCCTCTTCTGTGAGCTTGTCGAGCACTTCCGTTGCTTTTTCTTTTACCTCTCCTACACTGTCAAATCTTGTCCCCTTAAACTCTGATTTGACCTTGGGGAATAAGGGAGCTAGGTCGGGCGAGTACGGTGGGCGAACACGGTAATTGCGAAGAATGACTTCACATACAAGGCGCAGTGGGCGGGCGCATTATCCTGGTGAATCATCCAGGACTTGCTCCTCCACAGATCGGGTCTTCGTCGCCGCACTCGTTCACGCAGGGCGGTCAGAACCTCGATGTAGTAGTGCTGATTGACAGTTTGACCTGCAGGTACCCAGTGAACGTAAACAATTCCACGTTTGTCAAAAAGAAACTATCATGGCTTTGAATTTTGATTTGCTCATTTTCGCTTTTTTTGACGTGGTGAGCTTGGGCTCTTCCAATGCATTGATTGGCGTTTTGTTTCAGTATCCTAGGTGAAAACCAACGATTCATCACACGTAATCACTCTAACAGTTCTGGATCGTTATCAATACTGCTTAAAATGTCATTGCAAATGTTCATTCTGGATTCTTTTTGCTCCGGAGAAAGGAGTTTTGGTACCATTTTTGCACAAACTTTACGCATGTTGAATGATTCATGCAAAATTTGACGGACAGTTTCTCTGTTAATACCTGAGAATTCAGCAAGATCTCTCACACCTAAACTACGATTTTTCCGGATCATTTCACCAATTTTCTGATTGTTGTCGTCCTTTTTGGATGTTGAGGGCCGTCCAGGGCGCGGATCGTCTGCGATCAATTCACCTCAATCCTTAAATCTTTTATGCCACTCAAACACTTGTGTTCGCGATAAACAGTCAGTTCCATAAACTTCCTTTAACATGGCATAAGCTTCTGTGGCACTTTTCCCCAGTTTCACAAAAAACTTAAGGTTCACTCGTTGCTCCATCTGAACACTTTGTATTTTCTCAGGACTTGAACAGACGACTGCTACAGCGAGACTAGGCGTCGCACAGCCGTTCCATGTGACCTCAGGGTGGGGAAAGCATCACCAGGCACAGACATCTTCAAACCTGCCGCGGACCGTTCACTGTTTGGCAGAAGCACCATCAGTCTGGTTATTTAATTGTCACACCTCGTAAAACCTAATATTGAAACTCGTCGTGGATAACGACGTTAATGAAGACGCTAATAAGCTATGTGTATAGTTATGTCCACTTTGCAACAAGTTCTTCCGCTACAAGTTAAAGATAATCAACACATTTCGTTTTCGAAAGGCTTGCCTATCCGAGTCACCAATTTATCACTTAATATGTTTTAGAAGTTGTTCTCCAACGCTTCTGGCGTGCAGTCCCGCCACAACCACTAATCCATTATTAAGCTTCGATGAATTAATTAAAGCAAAGCAAGATGAGCAAGACTGGGTAAGATTACTAACGACAAAAACAGTTTATGTAAGAATAATTGTCGTAATAGCGTTTCTTTTTAAGCATATCGACGTCTGTGATGATGTAGTTAGTATCGACAGCATTAAAGATAGCGAATATCAGTATTTGAAGCCGTTGTTGTGGGTCGAAGTGACCGCGTTATTCGACTATTACGATATAGCTACCACGAAACGGAAACCCAGCAAGAGGAAGAGTATGTTTATATAACGCGGAAACTCGTCCTATTTTGATTTAAACGAATATTTTAGGAGGGAATGTATTCAATGTAAATCTTTCGACGCTCGTGATGAGGGATATGCCAAATCCTTTAGAAAATACGATGGTTCCGCAAATATATCAGTTAATTATCAACCAAATTGTGAACAGGTGCATTCGGGAAGATGGTCTTTTGCGAATTGGAGGGCACAGGCAAAAGTTAGAACAGCTCTGTAACGATATTGAACGTCATTTTTACTCGGACAGAGCTTATGTTGAACGAGCCCTCTCTGAGGCACCTCCACATTGTCTAACTGGCGTACTCAAAAAATTATTAAGGGATCTCCCCGATTCAATGTTAACCATGGAATTGTTTGATATGTTCTACAAAACTAATTGTAAGTACCAATTTTATTGTTATTATGGATTTGGTGCTGTTATATGATTCAGATCACCAAAGGAAATTATCGCAACTCTTCGATTATCCTTGGCATCATCTTGGCCATCAAGAATTAATTCCAATTGACTAAATTTGCATAACTTTTAAACTGCACACACAATTAATCTACACGTGGAGTCCATCAGAGTTCCTTCTCCCCCTGTGCATATAATCTTTCTCCCACTTTCGCCCTCCATTGCTCTACTTCCTGACGGCAGCCTTAGAGTAAGGACGCGTAAGTGCAACTATCACGAACTTAGTGGAACATTCTCGCGGAATAGAGACGGTTGATGGCTGTTCTTTATCTGCTACCTCTGCTGGTTACTTATTTTCTGAAAAGGCAAAAGAAGTTTATTTATCGACTGGTATTATCCACTGGACCGAAAACCTGATTTGTTGTGTCTTGCGATGGTAGCTTTAACCCAATCGTGCACGTATAGTTGGCAAATCAGAGATTGTCAGCCTGGATACTTTAACATCCAGGTGTTGGCAGCATGAACGAAAGAAACCATGAGAAATCTTTTCGAAAATCCTTCAATCCTTCCCTTGACCTAATGAATGTCGCCCCTTTGAGAGGGCTCCATCTTGTTGAAACCACATATCTAAGCTCAAATCATTAATTTCATGGATGAAAAAGTTGTTTAGCATCTCCCGATAGCGTATATTGTTGACCATAACAGTGCTATCGGCTTCGTCCTCAAAAAAGCACGACCCAATGATTCCTGCAGCCCACAGTGCACACTAAACAGTGCATTTTTCTGGGTGCATTGGTTTTTCTTGAATGGAATGTGGATTTTCACTACCACAAATGCAACAATTCTGGCGATTCACATACCCTTTCACATGAAAATGGAACTCATCTTTTCATTTGATGAATAACCTGTGCGGTGATAGCGAACTCGTATTGTATTAATGAATCATACCACATTTTTCATTTTTTTTGCAGTAGAGCACGAATTGCACGTTCAGTTGACAAATTATTGCATCCAAACAGTGGGCGAAGTTTCTCTTCACATAATCATAACTGATCGCCGGTTTTCATAATAAACTTGCACAATATTTGCGCGTTGTTGCACTGTATACGGCGCGATGATGGATTTTCCATGTGTTTAGATAGCAACTGAAAATGCAGACTTCCAATTTTTATCGAACGAAAATGGCACGGAATTCAAATCCTAAAACCTAATTTACCCTTTAAAACTTGCCTTTGATTTTCTTCTACACAGGCTTTAATTTTCGAACATGATGCCGGTAAACCAGCCTTTGTTTGCCGTCTTATTTCTAGTTCAGCTGCAAATTCATATCCAGGGCTTTACATGTTTTGAGGTGAGCTCGAGTTTCTTCCAGCTTTCAATGGAAACACTGCACTCTTATTAAAACCTCTCCGTATAGCCAATATTATCAATGCCTTTGTAGCTCTTTGATGTAACTTGCTAGCACAGATATTTTGTTCTACACTTGTTATTATCTACCATGCTGGAAACCTGGAACGCCTTTTATCGATACAAGTGATTAACCAGTAACTTACGCAACTTCACTTAAGTCTTTCCACGGTTTTTAATATTCTTTACTATATTTTTGGTATTGTTTGATGTCTTCTGCGCCAATTTTTGTATGCTAATATAAATCTATTCATTTCTTTGTCTCACCAAGGTTGCCCGTCACGGATTTTAATGAATGTCAACTATGTTATAGAGGGACCTTCCATGAGTACACAGGTACGACCTTTTATCCTAATGCGCCCTAGTTTCTGAGCAATTCAACGTTATTTATTTTATATCGATAATGTTAGTTTCTCAACAAGCAAGCGTTCCAAACGGAGTGGATAAGATCTACGCCTGCCACACTGGTGGCTCGCGTTCCATTACTGCCAGTGCATTTTTTTTCAATCTTACAGTCTACAGTCCGCTTCTTATCTGTAGTCCAAATAAGTAAATAAATAAATAAAAATAATAAATAAATAAATACCAAATACACGTCATAATGCAGATTTGCCAATCTATTTAATAATACAATTACGACGGCGAAAAATAATATTTATGAATAATTTGCATGAAATATAATTAATATTGTGCACAATAAGATTGAAAAAGAATGCGTGGCAGGCGTAGATCTTATCCACTGCGCCACGAACGCTTGCTTTCTGAGAAACTAACGTTATCGGTATAAAGGAATGAACTAAAACCACTTCTTTCCGTTCATGCTAACCAGTTGATCATTAATACATAGAAGCTATGGGAAAAGGATCCTTAACGATTATTTTATTCAAATCTCTGCAGTCCACGCAGAAACATTTATGGCTATTCTTCTTTGTTCACTTGCACAATTAGAGAATTGGGGACAACTATGCTGAAAGCGTCTCTTTAATATGACCTTTAAAATGACCGATGAGGATGATAAACATGTTTTCGTGAGTTAGATCCAGTCTAGTACTGAGATGTTCAAACCAATTCTACCCCACATAGCTTGCTCGTAGTTCCTTTCGTTGCATATGCGTACTGTATTGTTCAATTATACATTGTTACATGTATGATAGTAGTGTAGATACTTATTATTAATGCTTGCTTATTCATATTTTCAATTTTAATTATATTATTGGTGTGGGGTTGTTACTTATATTTAGTTGTTTTTCTGACTGATTCAATTGTCTATGATACTATGAATCAATAAAGATTATTATTATTATTATTATTAATAATGAATCTAGCATGAATACAGTACCAAGCATTATTGGGCACACAGCACTTCCTAGATTAAGCAGTCCAATCCCTGTTGTACTCTTCTGTTCGATAAAAGGCCAACGTTCTTTCTTAAGTATATTCTTGCATTGTCTTGATATGCCACTTTAATTTGTAATTTGTAAGTAATATGCATTTTTCTTAAATCCGTTCTGCGTAAATTCCAATGTGAACACAATCTTACTTCTTAGTGAAGGTACCCATCCAGTTCTTCTTTCTGTACATTATATTCAATTCACCATTCACCTGTAATGCTATTCTCTATAAATTTCTCTTCAATTAATGTCCCAAAGTTTTAAACCTTATTTAAGTCTCTCAACTAGGACAGTAGCGGCTGGCACCTCTTTCGAAGTAGTCTCCTTATGAGCCGGTACCACGAATCCAGTGTTTTTCCATCCTTAGAAAGTGTCCAAAAAAGTCGTTTCCAAAGATCATGAAGCTCTTGTTCCGTCTTTTGTAGTAGCAAAACTGTAACCTTCCATATGCTAAATTGTGAAAATAGGGAGATGGCACAGTTACGTTGTTTTTTATCATAAATGCATGAATTCGTCTTAATGAATACGTTATCGAATTTTTTCAAAATTTTGTACGTTTCACCCGTGGAAGGTTGGTTCAGATGAATGTCTGAAGCAAGCGCACCATTCAAGAACTTCTAGTCTTCTAATAGGATATGTCCTTGAAAAGCTTAAAAGTGCTTCAAACGTATCGGCTTACTATTTTAAAAAAATAAACTAAAGTATATGATTGCTTTCAGTAATACCAACTACAGAAGATAAAATACGAGCGTTAAACTTACTCATTTTACTGCTGCCCGTTGAACACCGTAATACTTTTCGTTACCTGGTTAATTTCTTCAATGATATTGCGGCGAACGAAGAATTCAACCGGATGAGCGTGCAGAACATCGCGATGATCGTTGCTCCCTCTTTTTTCTTGCCACGGATATTGTCCGCAGGGTTAGTACTTGAAATAGATATTTCGAATATGCAAATTCACTGTAAATATTTAAAGAGGTGGAAGGAAGAGATACCGTAAGGGATTGAGAAAGCGTACTAAAAAGTTTTTTCTTTCTAAAAGTAGGTTGGATAATGACAGAGCCGCCCTGGAGCAAAAGGAAAACCTATCGCGCGAAATTCGAACAGCGGCAATATGCTGTAACATAATGCAAATTATATTGAAGAGCGGGGAGAGTCTGTGGATGATACCGAACGAATTACTCGTACAGGCTAGGGAAACCTATAACGATGCTCAGTCTCGTAGGGGACTAGGAAATAAATCGAAGAAAACCGTACGTCATATTTACACTTGCCCATGGTGCTTTGTCTCTCAAGGCTAATATCTGTAACTTTCGCTTATGGTCGAAACGGTGCTGTAGGGCGCCTTAAATGTCTGTCACTCTATATACTCAACCCACTATATTGCCAAAACACACCTATATTCTAAATGTACAAGACTGATTGACGCTAAGGAGAGTAAACGAAACAAAACAGGTCATTTATATTTTTTCAGGAAATAATGAGGTTCATTTTAATACTACTCTACCGACTAATTTTTTTTTACTCGAGTAGAAACTCGGCTATAGTAAGTGGATGGAAACTCGTTTGTCTTTAGCGTGAGATCTAATGCTTTTAATGTGTTGTACCGCCAGTGTAGCTACTAATAACTGTAATAAAACTAAAACTAATGCTTAATCGAGACTGAATGAGTTTCGCTTTTAAGTACTGAGACGAAAATAACTTCTTACTAACAGCTGGCAGTCCATTGAGGAATTGTGGAGCCAAAAATGCTACCGAAAATAAATACACATTTATACATATACAGTGAATGTAAAAAGTATTCGTGCACTTACAAATTTCCAGTAAAAGATAATGTTGCAGCCCTAATTTAAGGCAAAAAATTAGCAAAAAAATTATATAATACTTAATTGGATCCTGTCTAAAAATATGTCAGTAAACAAACACAAAAAACTTAAAAATTTAAAAGAAACTCAAAATATATTATAGGAATTCAAAATTTTAACGAGCAATAGGTATTCGTACAGGAGATAATTTACAAAACAAAAAATAACAAGATTAATATTTGGTCGGAAAACCCTTCGCATTGATGATTGCTCTTAACCCTGGAACACTACCCATCAAACTTTATTCTATTTTACTAACCTGGGGTACGCATATACCCCAATAAAAAAGTCATAGAAAATTAACTTTTTATTTTTATTATATACTAAAAATGCATCTTGTGACAAACTTAGGCTGTAAGTAAATGAATGTTACAATGTTGACAATGGCAGCCTAGGTATTGGAATATTAGGTTCTGGCTCCAAGTTTAGTATTCTCTCAATAACGGCTCGGAGGTCTGCGGACAAAGTAGGTATTTGTAGGCGTTGTATCATAAGCGGAGTTATTAGATCAACGGCCAGTTTTTTCAAATACGTTCGTCTCTTATGCGAAGAAAAAGCAGAGAAAATGCAGAGAATATATGAATTAATTCCAACTGAATCTAGAAGGTTGTAAAACATCCATGGCCAGCATCTTGTTTTCCTTGCAACGGTATAACGATGAGTCAGTTGATCGAAAGAATCAACGCCTCCCTTAGTCTTATTATAAAAATTAACGATATCTGGAAGATGTGTCAAATTTGGTTTATCACCTTCGGGGTGCATCGTAGATAACAGAAGAACAACCTTCTTTTGCTTTGATTTTGGAGGATAATAAGAAAGTATGGTATTAAAATCACTGAAAGCAAACATAGCCGAATTCTTTTTTCTTTCTTTAACATGAATAAATAACTGCGGTATTTCAGTTTTATTTTTCTTTAGAGTTCCGACTATGGTTACAGAATGATGGCCGTGAAGCTTTCTAGCAGTATCAATTGATGTGAACCAATTATCCATGGTAACATTGCGGTTAGTGCCATGAATTGGTTTAGTAAAGTTTAATGAATAATATTCAGCAACAGGAACTCTTTCTGGAGTTGAGCCTTTACCAACATACACCTCAGCATTTAAAAGGCAAAAGGTTTTCGCATCACAAAACGTAATAACTTTCATACTATATTTACCGGCTTCGATGGTATGTACATTTTGAATGGACACCGTCCCCTGAAACTTACTAATTGTTCATCTAAACTACAATACTCAGATGGCGTATAAAATTCAGAGCTTTTAGAAATAATAGCTTCAACCAAATCACGGAATGGTGCAAAACGATCATTATTTCGCCGTTCTGCCCTGGTGTCCCTATTATCAAATCGGAGACAGTTGATTAAAAAACTGAATCGAGCCTCACTCATGGTAGCACGAAAAAAAGGGATTCCTGTATTTTTGTCGAAAAGTTCTTTGGTAGTAACAGCATTCATATTCATTACACCAGCGTAGTAGAGCAGCCCACACAAAGCTCTAATTTCGAGTAAATTAGTATCTCTGGTATAGGATGGACGCACGTATTTGCTACATCTTCATCATCATTGGGGCGATCACTTGCATATTTCTTTCGTTGAACCAAAATTTTCCTTGTGTTGTTCAAAATATCATCCGAGAAAAACAAAGACCATGCTTCGAGTCCACTAGACACATCACGAGCAGATCCTTTATTTCCAGGAAGGTGTATTACTAAATTTCGACTAGTGGTTCGAAATGATTTTTTTCCTGGTTTACCACTCCACTTGGACCCGTTTTTTCCCCGCAGTTTAGTTGGTACATCTTCAATTTGTAAATATATGTTGTCGTTGTTTACGTCCTTGGCAGTTCGTTCTTCATTATTTTGTACTGGTATTTCTTCTTCCTCTATATTTTCACATTCTAGCAAACTGCTGCTTGTTCCAGCGGTAACAGAATCGCTTTCAAAATCATTTTTCTCTTCTATTACTTTATCTTCTTCTGAAATATCTGATTTGTCGTCTGCTTCTAAG
>SMLS01046180.1:0-17546 GCA_004785975.1 Popillia japonica | reverse complement strand
TTTTTTTAACTTTCAATCTGCTAGATCTTACTGCTGACAGTTTTTCACTGATTTGAAGCATACATAAACTTTGAGAAAGAGTAGGGAGAAAACGATTTACTTCACTACAACCGTACATACACCACTATGTAGAGCAAACCTTGCCTGTAGTCCGAGGCATGCAGTCCAAGCGAATGCATTTTATTTGATATGTCGGTAATGACTAAAGTAAAGTCCGCCTTAAGGCGGTCAGATGCATTAGAGGGTTAAATGACTATGAACTAGTAGTTGCGATTTATTGTACCTTTTGCATACTAATACCCAAGCTTCATCATAACTTTCTGATGAAAATTCAAAGCATTCTATAATTATTTGAGCATTTTGACCGAGAAAAGCTTGTAAGTAATAAAATTTTTGTATTTTCTCTAATTGTAGGTACATTATCGTGAACTAACGACTGAAAAGTATCTTTGAACCCAACCCAATTCTTGTAATCACCGTTAAATGTTGGCAATTCTATCGTGGGTAGCTTAATTGCGTTAGGACGACCGTTATTACTAACAAAATTATTGTCAGCATTACAACACCTATTTGAAGAATTATTGCTTGTGATGCTACAATTATGTAAGTCGTTTACTAATAAATCCTGGCTGTGAATAGACGATTCATTGCTGTCTCTAAGTTTCAAAGCTTACTTGTGCTTTTGCTTGAAGAGACAATAACATATTGGTAAGCTCTGCTTCAAGTCTCTCCAGCAACGTTCGATTGTCTGTGTGTGGGTTCGGAATGGAACTTGACCATCTTCTCTCGGAGGTCCTCTCACTCTTCTGTCCAAACATGCCTCGTTAAATCGACCGACTGGCACCCAATGCAGATCTTGTTCGCGTGCAGGCTCCACAAAGTTAGTGGTGTGATTGACAGTCGAGTGGCCTCTAAATGTGCGGTTCATATTTCTGTACCCTGTCCATATGTCTGTACACAGGTGCGATCTGACGTCGACGTGATATACCAATTCCTCCCTTAGCATTTCTGCTGTTCTCCTCGGAACTATAACTGCGAATACCCGCTGCGTCGTCCTGCTTATGCCTCCCAAAACCCAAATGTGTTCCTATGTTACTAGGCATCCCCGGTTATACTTCCTTCGATACAGATGGGTTTCGTCCACTTCTACCACATCGTTGGGACCACCAATTCTTTCATAGTCGTGGGCGGCAATTTTAATCATCACATCGCGAGCATAGCGATACCATGCAACAGCTGTATGGGATGTAACTCCCTATACACTCATGAAGTCCTTAATTGGAACTTGTTCCAAAAAACAAAAAATAGCCAACACCAGATTGTCAGCGCCAACCACTTTCAACATTACTTGTTCGACGAAGGTATTGTTTGATGGCTGATATATACATATGTCCACCCGCAACTTGAATCCGCTATCCCAATAACCGGGAGTTATCGATATCTACACGCATTTCAGATTGGCACCGTAGGCAAGTGGGTACATTTTCGCGTCGGGGTATTATGTGGAAGTGCTCCAACATAGCTAGGCCTTGCCTGTGTCTCGCGCGCTTTTCCTTCTCGTCATCGCCGAAATTTTGACGTTGCGTCCATAGAGATATAAATCCAACCGTGATATTCCAAGCCTCGATTGGAACAGCGCATTGATATTCATTTTGATAAAAGAACTGAAACTAAAACTGAAAAAAACTATAATAAAAGCAACTACCCTGTAAAAATGTAATTTATCGAAACGCTAATTAAATAAGAATAAAATTAGTAATACTGTATGCAACGTTATACAGAAATAAATAAAAAAAAGAATTCTATATACTCTATTACTATTAATATAGTATATTACTACACGAATCAACGTTTTTCAAAACAATTTACAACGACTTAAAACAATTTAAAAAGGAATTCAAACAATTTAGAAAAATTTACAAAAAATTTTATATACGATCAATGTGCTCTAATGTGCATCACACAATTAATGAATATATACTGCTAAATGCGAAACGAAATAAATCTAGCGATTTTTCTCTCGTACACAGCTGTATTAGACAAGTACTGCAAATTCAGCAAAAGACGCTGAAATATTTTAGTTATGAAATGTGCATATTAGGTGTATTTTGGTTGCCTATGTACTAGGCCATCTTTATATTTACGTATAACATCACGATTGTGATAGCCAACTCAAGTCAAACACACATTTTAGCAAGTGCTTCTTACAAAATTTAGTTGACTTTATCCGTTTTCGAGATATTTGTTAGTAGTAGATACATATTTGGCAGTTGTAAGTGGCAAAGCTTGAATATATAATGTAAATATTCTCGCTAGTAACACTGTAAATAACAAGTTGTGATATATATATTTTAAGTGCGTGTTACATCATTTTGAAACGAAAATATATAAAGTGCCTATTCTGTATATCAGACGGTTATTTCAATCGTATAGCATTATTTTTACATGAATGTAGATCTTACTTAGTGGATGGCACATGCGTATGTATGTACCTACGTAACCGCCATTTCGACTAAAAAGTAGTGGTTATATAGAAGGGAAGTACTGGCTGTACCACGTTAGACAAGCAATGGGAGGGCGTATTGAAGTTCTGGGGATGGCAGCCAAATGTTAAAGAAATTCTTAGTTTGTCCTAAGCTTTCGCATTTATTTGTTAATGCTTCATCAGAGGTACAATTAAGAATTTAAAATAGACGTAGAGGCTTAATATATTGAAAAACATATCCCGACACACTGGGACACCACGAATGCAAGTTACAAAAGTAACACATCACAAGTCGTAAAATATAAAAAACACTCAAGTTACTATTTAAAAAGCTAATCATGATCAGTGTTATTGTTTAAAAATTAACAGGAAAGAATGGAAAAGTCTAAAACTCTTGCCGCATGTTATGTATCTGTTATATATTGTAGGTTATACATATATGGAGCGCGTATTTTTAACAGTTCCACCAAACAGCTGAGACCCCAAAGTGACATTATTCTTTTTGCCTCTATAACTTTGGTATAAAACAAAGGAATTGACAGAGGCAATATCCAGCATTGGATAAAACACAGCCATAGGCCACCGTCTGGTACGTCTACTTGTACTGTAATTGGCACACATTCTGTCAAGTGAATCTACGCCGCCCTTGATAGCATTATAGAACGCTATTATTTCTGGTTTCGTTCTTGCTTCGTCGACTCCTTTATTATGGTGCATTGAGGAAATAAGCAGCATAACTTTTCTTTTTTTTGGGACATAAGAAATTAATGTTGTATTTTTTGTGAACCCATACATTGTACTCCCTTCTGGTTTACATGCATTAGACAGAAATTGCGGAGGAACCTCTCTTTTATTTTTTTTTCAGCGTACCTACATAAGTGAGCTCTCTTGCGCGCAATTCATCGACAACTTCAATGGAAGAGAATCAATTGTCGGTTGTTACATTTGTGTTCGTCTTCTCTATAGGTTTATCAACTGCAGTACTGCTTGCGTAGGTTTCGAGAATTTTTGTTCTTCTTTCGACAAAAGCTTCCCGTCACTGCCTTTGCCGGTATATATTGTTATGTTATTATTGATATTATTGATATTGTTCATACTATCTCCTTATTCATGTCAGCAGTGTAAAATTGAAATAATAATTAAAAAAAAATTAAAAGACTCTAGCCAACGGCGTGCACGGGGAAAATTTAAAAAATCCAGATTATAATGCGAAAAAATTTATTCCTCAAAATTTATTGTAAAAACACATCACAATCACATATAACACATAATTACATTCATTTCGGCACAACAAACATGAAATTCAAGCTGGAATTACGAAAAGCATTTTTAAAAAATAGCAAGCAGTTCATTTGAAATTTACGGAGTGGCAGGCCTTGCTGAAACAGAAAAACAAAAACGGTAGGGGGGAGTTGTTGACGAAGTTTTGACGACTGACATACAAAACAAGTCACAAGTCACGAAAACAGATTTTAACGAAAAATACAACATTTTAAAAGCAAGTGAAACTTTTATAAGTGCCCATTAGACCTTCAACATCAAAATTAAACTAGTGAACGTGAAGAAAACCCGGGAAAAGAGAAACTAGATCGAAAACGGCAGGGAGGAGTTTGTAACGCACATAGGAGGATATTGGATAAGAAAAACACACACACACATTTAATTACATTGGGAAATTACAGGTAAGGGTTGAGGGTGGTTTAGTTAGATAACCATTGTAAAAATTTTTTAATCATATTATAATCTGGTTGTTTTTAAACTGTTTATATATTTTTTATTTCGTGTCATTAGTGACACACACAACAATATATAACCGTTATAAAAATAGTTTGTTCAAGCATCGGTCAAGGCTAAAATTTTTATGCCGTACTTATTAGGTTTATTTGGCATATACACTCTGAATTTGACACGACCTCTAAATCCTACAAGCATTTCATCTATGCAAGTTAATTCACCTACAGAATATTGTGTTTGACAATTTTGTACAAGTTCACTAAAGACAAGAGATATTGCTGCAGCGGGATCTTCTTCTATTCTTTGGCGTCGCTCTTGCTTGTTATCAAAGCGCAAACAAGCTAAGATAGTCAACATTCTTTTTAGTGACATTACACATCGGAAGTTATCCCGACCTGTATCATCTGTTACAAACAACGACTGAAGTTCTTCATTATTGGATTTGAAAACAGAACTATAGTACAGAAGACCCAAGAATGCCCTAAGTTCTATCATATCTATGTCATTTAGTTCACTTTTATCAGGACGTGTAAACTTCTCCCTCATTTGTGAAAGTTTCTCGTTTATATATTTCAGTACTTGTTCTAATATATTGTCAGATAATAGGCATTTCCATATTTGTATTGCTGTGGCAGAGTTTCCAATATTTCTTGCCTCTCCTCTAAGACCGGGTAAATGGGTTACAATATTGTGTCTTGGTGTTCTCGATCTTTGTGTTAACGGTTCTGACACCCACTTAAATGGGTTTCTACCATAATAGTTTGTTACCGTTGCTACTTCGTCATCACTTTCATCGTCTTCGGAAGCGTCAAACTCCGAGTTCGTATCATGTTCACTTTCAATATCAAATTCACTAACCTCATCTATATCACTATCCTCACTTTCTACTTTTTCATACCATTTCATTAGAGCTCTTCGAAGTTAGAATCACCAGTTCGAACACTTTTCGAAGAACTAGCCATAATCCCACAGTTGCACTTACGGTGACGTGGTGCCAAAATGACCCCCCCAGAATTTTAATTTACAGTTGAGTGAAAACTACACCTCAATTCGTTGTACAAATGCATGTGTCAATGTAAGCACTGCTAACTTAAAGGTATAAAAGGGGAGATGGTAAAATGTTTTGTAAATCTAATAAATGACGCTCAAGAGAATGATTAGTAAATTGAATATTAGAAAAGTTGAAATTTCCGGCCGGTTGTACCTTCGTAATCGCACCCCGTATACCACCTCTACCTTCGAATTTCAGGTTGACATTTTACACGCGTCCTTTATGAGTTATTTGCAACATTTTTTCTTAAGAACAATTTCTTCTATTTGGTACTTTAATATGTTAACCTAGATAATGACAAATGACTGCGCGATAAATATCGACAATAGATCGTGTAAATTACATAGAAATACTTGCATAAGTTATACTTAAAAAACAAAATGGACAGATTACGTACAGGAAGAATGGGAACACTAGACTTCGTATCTGGTTACCGCCAAATTTCCCAAGCTCACCTTTTTTCGATGTTTATTACACCGATTCCTATCTTCTCTTTCGAAGATCCGTGTCGAAGGACCAAAAATATGTTTGTAATTGTATTTAATCGAAATAAAAATCTTATATAACTTTTGTTGAGACGTTACACACTGTCGCCAGTTGCAAAGTGTCTGTGTTCTATTTATTTACGCATGATAAAACGGAAGTTATTACAAACTGTTTATATGAAATGTTGGTTGCCTATTCATCGCTAACACTTTTAACAAATAAAAAAATATTAACTTCTAAACAAGGACATTCTCGAATAACCTGCAATATTCATGATCTACTCGATTTCTTTGTTGAATATTCTCACATGCTTCCCTGGCGTGGGAAAAGATATATTCTTGAAATTTAATTAAATCACTTGTAACAGGAAACATTTTTGGCTTTTCCCATTGGTTTTCATTTGAAGTTTTTAGCGCAAGGCTTGATATGTCTGTATTCCAATGACTAACAACAAGCCCTTTAAGTCTTTTAATTTTTTTTAAAGATACATTCGGTTGTAGACATTGGAGAAAAGGGCACTTTTGATTATGGCTTTGGTAGCAGTGTAGTGCCCATGTGAAGTGCTAAACTGCTAGCTTTGTATGTTTTTGTAGCTCGGCCATATCTACTAATAACTTTCGTCGTGTATCAAATAATTCTGGCTGTAATACATCAAGCATTTGCTGTACATTGGTGGTTTTTCTTAACTGTAATAACAATCTACCTAGTTTTCTCATCTTATTAGATACAACGGTGCTTATTTGTGTTCGCTGGTGTTTTCCTAATAATTCCTCTGCGCAGCTACAAATTAAGATATCATTCATAGCTGTCATAATAGTGAAAACTTCCTGTTTTAATCGTAGGCTATTATAGAATTTAGCGTAGTTGACTGAACAGGTAATCATTTTCACGTAACTTTTTTTGTCTGTTTTTCATAGAACAATTTTTTCTGTCTTCGTAAATAATCTCTTTTAAAATAACCAATGCAATTAGCACATGCTACATAATTTTCACATCCGTCGTCTCTGTGTTTATCTAGTTGTTCATTTGGCCGCCACACAGGACGTACAATTTTTAAATTTTCGGTGTACAAATAGTTTCCCTGTCTTCTTAATGCATTGATTAATATCTTTTACGATCTTTAACAGTTTGAGAAAGTAATTCCCGTACAGCTCCTTCTTCCTTATGATTGCATGCTAAGTGCCTCGAAAAAGGAGTAATTTCATTAAAGCAATAAGGGAGTTTTATTTTGAACACGTTAAGAAATGTATTTAAAAATTAATTTATTTCTCTTGCAAAGGTATGGACGTACATACATATCCATGGATACAATACAAGTGACTACTTAGTCTACAATAATACAATAGCAAAGTTATTATCTGTAATACGTGACAATATATGAGATTCTTATTATATGAGATGCTCCCGGGATGATCATATTACTCCTCCCGACGACCTACAAGGGATCTCGACCTCCGGAAAGATCCCGGCTTTGGTTTCCTGGAATGGCTATCGTTTGTTTCGTTTTTCAAATTAATTTGATTCTTGTATAGCAAAATACAATTATTATAATAAGAATTACAATACTAGTAATGGTATAATTTATATATCGTTACCCTAATTCGCAAAAGGCGTAAGTCCATTATATCAAAATATAGAGGAAAGACAAAAACATTGTTTTTGAAGTACCGCTTTAAATGTTTTTATTTTACATAGGGTAATTGCACCAGTGAGGAAACACACAAGACAATTTCTGTGTTTAGTCGATTACCAAAAATTGGAAAATGGTAATAACAAAAATTTTCTTGCACAAGTTGTTGGGAATCATTTCAGATAAAAGAGAATTGCATTTGTTTTCAACGGAATTTATCAAAAATTAAAATTTCAAAAATTGATACAGGCACCAGTAAGGAAACGTATAGTCCTAGTTAGGAAACATATTTATATCTAGTAAAGAAACATATTATTTACCATCAACTTATTAGCAGAACATTGCACTAGGTAGGTATATAAATTTTCAAAACTATTTATACGTTATTAACATTTTTAATTTCTGGTATGGTTAAAACTTTTAAAAGACACAAAGTTGCTAAAGGTGCATCATCATTTAACTCGGATAACTTTCTTACTTGTCTTACACGTTCCTTTTTTTTATTTCGTTTCACTAATTGTAAGTTTTCTTTTTCGATATTCTTCCTTTTTTTTATTAATTTTTGTTTTTCTTTATCATTTTTTTCCTCTTGTTTTTTAATCAAATATTCTTTATATGCCGTTGACGTTATCGCATACGGATGCTGTACTTTGCTTTGTCTTGCTGTCTTCTTTTCATCTTTAATTGGATAATGCAAGTGATTATCCCACGGTGAAGCACTTCTAATAACAACATCTGAAATTATCTGTACCCTGTTATTCAAGTTGGTGAGGTCTGAGGTAAATTGTCTTTTTCAGGTTTATCAGTTACACTAACTTCTGTTGGTATTTGCTTACAATCAGTAATATTTTCTATTAGATTTTGATTTTTAATTTCTGTTGTGTTTGTTTTATCCACTAAAATAGTCTGATCATCATGAACATTGTTCAAATAATGAACATGTTCAAGACTATTGGATGTAGAATTTTGAATGAACGGTACAGATTGGCTCTCCAAGTAATTGTTATTTAAATTTTCAGTATCTGTAGTCGATGAAGAACGATGTATTTCAGTAAAATTTTGTTTGTTACAACTTATTTCAATAATGTCATTTGTTGAAACGTGTGGATTAATTATTATATCGTCAAATTCTATTGGAATATTGTCTAGAAAATCGTTTGTCGCAGTTTCATTATCAATTATGGTCGCTGTTTCATTACTGCCAAGGTCAGTTTCTCCGTTTTGCTTACAAAAAAGCCAAAACTTGTAAAGGGAATCAGTAGACGTAGACGCAGATGTTTCAAAAGTTTTGGCATATATTTGGTGAATAAAAATTCAGAACTTTAAGAACCGTATTAAAATCATCATGAGAAGGAGAAACCTGTAAGTTATTATCCTCCTCCAGATGTTGCACTCTATATGAAATACATTTATTGTAGTCTACAGCGTTTTCATCAAGAGGAAATAATGCACAAATTTTAAACCCGTTTTTTATTGTCTCTTCATTAGTCATTTTGTCTAAAGCCTTTTTGAACAAGGGTGCGAATGATAACTTCGTAATATACTTTTGGTTTTCATGCTTATACTCAACAACTTTCTTCCAAGCTGATTTTAAAGGTTTGAGAATTGCCACATCACATGGTTGCGTGATGTGGGTTGAGGTGGAATAGGGACAATATAAAACAATTCCATTTTCTGAACAAAATCTTACTGTTCCCAAATTTACGTGAGATTTATGCCCATCAAGGAACAGGATTACAGGTAACTTAATATTGTTACTTTTTAACCAAACAGAAAAACAGTTTGAAATATATTCAAAGAATGTTTCAGAAACCATCCATCCTGAATCTGACCGACCGACAAAATAATTATCTGGTATTGAAAGCCCTACATCCCGAGGTATGCGTTTATATGGTAAAACTATTAGAGGTGGTACTGTTATACCTACTGCTGAGCAGTTGCATAGTACTGTAATATTTTCTTTTTCGGGACCACTTGCAATCTCATAAAAATTTTTATAATTTCTAGGTCCTAGTAGCTTTCCCTCCTTTGGACAAAAGTTCATCCCAATTTCATCGCAATTGAAAATTCTTGTTACAACCTCTATCGCATCATTGAGTTTTTCTTTATCAATATATTTTTTAAGCTCAACAAACCAATTTCTAATTCCTTCTTCAGATACCGCAGCTCTGGATTTAGAAATAATTTCGGTGTTTCGTTTTTTTACATCAGGGTGGCGTTTAAGAAACAAATTTACCCATTTCTTTCCGGGTCTATTTTCGACAAATGGTGTTTGTCTGTTGGTTTCTTTAATAACTTTCGATACCACATTTACAACGTCGTCGGTGTGTACTGGAAATCCAAGTTTTGCCATATTCAGTATCCACGTTTCCAACTTTCTTTCTTCTTCTAATGTTAATACATTGGTCCCATGCGCCGCTCGATGGGCACCTTACCATTAATTTTTTTGCTTAACGTTCCTTTCAGAATTTAATAATGCCTAGCGGCATTACAAAGACTCATTTCTCCATTTTGTACTGAATCTATTGCTTTCAGTAGAATCTCATGTTCATACTGGAACCTTTGACCTTTTTTTTATCCATACCTGTAAGGAAATACATATATTATTTGTATACTTAACAGTTGGTACCAGAAAAGAAAGAGCTTGTTTCCATTGAGGAAACCCCTGTTTCTTTACTTGATATTCATAAAAGTTTAAGCTAAATCACAAATATTACAGTATAACACCTCTTTTTCCGCCAATTAAGGCAGTCTAAGGTAACAGAATGTGAAACATGCAGAAACCAATAAGGAAACGATTTGTTTCTTTATTGGTTTTGTACCAGTTTTACGATCTAGTAAAGAAACACCCTTATTTATACTTATTCCCGTCGAAAAACAAATGAAATTTAAGTTATTTAGGTAATTACATATACATATATTTTAAATAAAAAAAACATCTAACATGTATTTAATACAACTAGGCAAAAAATACAACAGCATCCTGTAAACTAAGATAAATACATACCTTATTTTTTTTTGTATTCTATCACAACGCGTACTCACTCACTCTTTAAGCTACCATATTGAAGAAACAGTTGGTATACAATGGTGCCAACTTTGCCTGTATACCCTGATATTGACCCTAATGCATTTAAATATAGGCGGGAAATTAAATTTAACTTTGGTTGCTTATTATAACAAAAAAGCTTGATTTTGTTTCTTTGCTGGCTCAGTTTCTTTACTGGTGCAAGTACCTTAAACATTAAATTGATTTTTTTAAACAATTTTAAGAATTTTTTAACTATTTTGAAATTTGGAAGGACTTACGACATCAGCCGTAAATACTTAGAGGACGATATTTTCTACATTTCAAAACCGCACAAGAAATTAGAAAAACCACAATAACAATATATATTTATTAATAAATGTAGGAACATACAAAAAATTAAAAATTATTGGTAGGTAAGATAATCGTAAAGCGAGTGATAGTCTCGGTCTAAACTTTGTTTAAGAACTCCAAGGTTGATCCCATTTACCATAGGTAGAGGTATAATAATAATAATAATAAAGCATTTATTTTTGTAATAATACCATTACAGAAATTGTCAATAAATAAATATGTTACTTATGTATAATAACAATGTCAATATATGTATGTATGTATAAATAAAAGAAAACACAAATAAATAGTAAGTAAATTAAAAGAATTCAGTAAAAATAAAAAGAAGACTAGAACAACAGGAACTTCTCAACCGAGTAGTAGGTATCTTATAAAGTTGCGGTAGACAGTTATGGGAAGTTATAGTTACGACTTGTGCCTGCTTCCTTTTTTGGAATAAAGTACGTCTAATTTTGAAATAAATATTTCCGGCAGGAGAATACATTAGGCATCGTAAGTCGGTAACAACCGGTTCTCCAGCCTTGCGCCCGGGTCTTATGGTTGTTATAAACTTAAGAGAACTAAAATCTTAAAAAAAAATCATAACTTTGGTATTTGACAATTAAAGGTCTGGGGTTTTCCCTGGCACGTGCACAACTTTTAATATAATCAGCTGGAATATTGATATTTGTTTTTCGCACTTTCCTTTCAATAAGGGAGTGCATCGAATCGGCCTCCATTCGAGTGTGCCCTTTCTCTAGATACTTTTGCTCGATATTAACATTACAATTAATTGCAAAATTAAGCTTAATTCACACATATAGGGTCGTGCATAGACCGTGCACGGACCGTGTTGGGTCACGATGAGGCTGTCGCAATTCACACATATGGGGCTGTGCATCGACCGTGCGCCGATCGTATCGTGTTTGCGAAAGGACGGCCAGCACCTCTTAGTACTATAGTCAACTTAACACAGACAAGATGGATTCTGACGAGGAAAACGTAGTTATTGCTTGTGCAGGATATATGGTGCTTAAGGGTGAAAAAAAAAGAAACAACGAAAATATTGGATTCATAACTTATGGAGAGCGCGGGATGAAGAAGGCAAATTTCATACAATATTTTACAAATTAAGAGATGATCCAGCAAAGTTTTATAAATATTTTAGGATGAGCCCTCTAAAATTTGACAACTTATTGCAGATAATTGAACCAAATATTCAGAAACATAATACAAAATGGAGACGAAGTATTGAACCTGTAGAACGACTAGCTATCACTTTAAGGTGGGTATATGTTTATATAGTTATATAGAAGCTATGTGTAACGAGAAGTGTCGAGAATATTTGAATTTTTGGAATTTGTAGAATTTTAAAACTAAATTTTGGGGATGTTGAAGTACGAGTTCCAAAATTCGAATTGTATCAAAATATCTGGTTATTAATTACTCTCAGACAATAAATTATTAAAGTATCAACTCATTTTTCAGATATTTTGCATCGGGTAATTCTCAGATATCTATTAGCTTCAGCTACAGAATTGCTCAATCAACTGTACATAACATTATACATACCACGTGTGATGCCATATGGAACACATTATCACAGCCAGAATTACCTCAACCTACTGAACAAACATGGAAAAATATAGCATCCGAATTCTGGACTATGTGGCAATTTCCCAACTGCGTTGGGGCCATTGACGGTAAACATGTCCAAATACAGGCCCCTGCCAGCAGCGGTTCATTGTATTTCAATTATAAAAAACTTTTTCCATTGTGTTACTGGCACTTGTAGACGCGAACTACAAATTTATAGCTACTGATGTAGGTGGTTACGGTAAATCAGGTGATGCTGGAATTTTCTCAAAGTCAGTCTTAGGGAAAGCATTAGAAGCAAATACGTTAAATATCCCAGCTCCAGAAAGTTTACCCGGAACTAGCGAAGTCATATGTAATTATTGGCGATGAAGCATTTCCTTTAAAAAATTATCTGCTGCGTCCCTATCCTGCAAACGCTGTAAGAAATAAGGAACAGCTCCAAATTTTTAACTATAGGCTCTCTCGAGCGAGGAGAGTAGTCGAAAATGCATTTGGAATTCTTACGCAAAAATTCAGAATATTTTATGGTATGGCTTCAAGTAAGTCCCAAATATGCAGACAAAATAATTTTAGCTGCATGTGTTTTGCACAATTATTTGAGAAATGACAGTTATTCAAATGAGATGATGGCAAAAAATGCCGAAACATATCCTGACTTAAACCCGATGCGTCATCTTGGAGGTAATTTTGCCGCAGAAGCTATAGATGTGCGAGATAGATTCTGTACTTACGTTAACACAGTAGGCAGCGTCGAGTGGCAGCTGGGTGTCATAAGAAGAGGCAGAGGAATTCGAGATATGGAATAAATTTAGTTAGTTTTATTTATATTATAATAAGAATAAATAACATAAAACAACTTCTTAATTAAAAAAATCGTAATGATTTCGAAATAATTAAAACTTTACCATACATATCTTTGTACAGTGTAAACCATTGCAACAAATAAATGAACATAATGTGGAAAATATAAAGAGGTATCAATATTTTTTTAGGAAAATATGTAGAATTAACAGGCAAGTCAACTTTAGTTACCTACTGCAACCTAACCAAAAAAAAAATCAAAGATTATACATTGAATGTTCTGGATTAACATCTGTCGAATAGTACCGTTGCTGTAATTGATATCTAGGTTGCACTAAATGTAAGTTTGGTGTGCTCTGAAAATTATATGTTGGGGTGGTATTTTCACTCGAAGTTGTTACATTCCGATGCAACTACCGATGAACTAACTACCGATGAACTGACTACCGATTAACTAAATAAAAAATCTCCCTTTTTAATTCTGCCTGTTCCAGTGGAGAGAAGTTTGCCATTGTGGCACATATATTCTCAAAAAATGCTTTTAATGTTGTTTTAGGAGACCTTTCTTCTGCAGCCTTTAGCTTGTATAAAGTGTGTTAGAGTTTCAGCCAATCCTTCACTTGCTATTTTTTTCTTTTTAGCAGGGCCTGAAACTACTGATGACACTGAAGCGTTCGGTGATGTAGCAGGCGGCTCAATAGAAAGGTTTTCTTGTGTTATAGATAGTGTGTCTTCATTATCTAACATGTCAATGTGATCATCCAAGTTCGTTTGTGTTCTGAAATAATACCCTGTAACAAAAAACTCTTAGTATTTCAACACTCCGTTGTACTTACTCTCTTTCCTTAACATAGGGCTTAAGAAACGCCATTTGTTCTTCATACCTCCAGTGTTTTATTTTTTTAGCAGGTTGTCCGCTAACTGTCTTTCTTCTTTGAAGGGCTCGTCTGTAGTAGCTCCTTAGTAATGTCCATTTTGACTTGCATTCATCCGTACTTCGTTTTAATTTTTCCGCTATATTTTTCCATATATTCTCCTTTACTGCATTGTTGTCGTAGTCTCTATGCTGTAGATTATATAGGCATTCATTTTCTTGGACCATTACAATCAGAATTTCTTTGTTCATTTTTATAATCGATCTAAGCAACGTTCGGTATACATATATGTAGTATCTCACTATAATAGATATATATTTTCTATATCTAACAAAAAAAAACGATGGGAGGCGAAGCTATCACGTACATTTCCGATTACGTTAGCGCCAGTCCTACGACGACTCTAAGGCGACCTTTGATGGTTTATTGCAATTCACACCTATAGTGTCGTGCATTGACCGTGTTCGTACCGAGTTGTCAAAAGTTGCTCCTCAAAGTGATCGAATTCGACACGGTCGCAGTCTAGTCGGTGCACAGTCCCATAGGTGTGAATTAGAAGCGGTCGCCTTCATATAATTTATATGGAAAAATCGTTTTTGCGATTTAGAATAACACGACACGGTCCGCGCACGGTCTATGCACCACCCTATATGTGTGAATTGGGCTTTAATCAGCGCATTGGAGAGTGTTGCGTTTCCATTTTGGGACGCACAGCCATCACTGTACAAGATAATTCAGATAGGTAGATATTAAACCTTAGCAAGAGATGGCACTAAAACCCGATTTTTCAATAAAAGTGGACTTACGACCTTTGCGAATTAGGGTCACGATATGAAGAACGCTTAATTACCTTCTCTAATTCTGGAATCTTTTGATTTTGTACCATTTTCTCTAATTTTTCAAAATCTTTAATATTTACTTTATTCAATTGAATAGAATCTTTGTTTGTCACATTTAAAGTATTTAAATCTAGTTTAGGTAAATTGAAGATTTCACCTCTTCAAAGGTCTTCTTGAAAAATAAACTTATCATTATTAATTCTTACTGAACAATTATTATCTAAGTTGATTAACTCTTTGCTGCACGGGATTTTAGACATTTTCCAGACCCTTGCTGCACGGGAAATTCAAGTTCAAAACAAGATATTTTTTAACGTTTAACCCAAGTCTTAATAACAAAATACAATATTTAAGTAAAAAAGAGACATAGATTTTTTGCTAAAATGGCCGTCATGTGGTGATCCATATCTTGGAACATTGTGCAATTATCAACAACATCTAATTAATTATTATTGGTGTGAAAGTGTTGGAAGCAATTTTTGTTCCCCCCATTTCTCATCACATTGGTTTAGCCTTCGTACTACAAAGTGCACATCTTCTACGTGTAGATCTGATAGATTGGTGAGCCGAAGAAGTAAATCTAATCTCGGAAGACGAGGTTTTGCTTCTGTAAAGGCTGGCCGTAATTTTCTCGTTTTGATTTAACCTCTACTAGTTTCTCCGCCAGTAAACCATCTATGACTTTTCGTCTAAATTCCTTCAGTGATAGAGGTGGATGTTCCTTTAGTTTATATAATATATAGCTGTTTACAACGGCGCAGTCTACAACATGCCAAAAAATTCGCATACACCACTTTTTGCTTTTTCTGTCAATTTCGTAAGTAGATTTAAGTTGATCGAATCGATCTACGCAATTCATATTTTTATTATACTCTAGGAGAGCATTAGGACCCGGAATATCTTTATATGAACCGTCTTTATCTCGTCTTTTTACGGTATTTGGTGATAGTGGATCGTGAAAATTTGAAAGAAGATAAACGTTCGTTTATCTTTCCATTTAACGATACTTATTCCATCATTGCTGATGTTATAGTCATATTCCCCTTGTTTTAGAGCCTTGTCTTCCTTTAGTTTAGGTAGGCTTTTCCGATTGGCCATTACGATACCACAGGCATTTATCTCCCTTTCTTTCAATTCTTTCATTAAATTGTAAGTAGGTAGCGAAATATATAATAATATTTAGCTCGTTTCTTGAACTAATCAAAGTTTTTGCTCTATCTTTGAGTTTCCCTGAAATTGTATTGAATACTACATTTTTAATTTCAACATTGGCGGCATATTTAGTACAAATCTGATCGCAAGCATTCACGAATAAATTAATCGCACTCGCGTCTCCGTTAAATGTGGGTATCGAGTCTAATTCTATTTTAAATAACTGGTAATTTATTGCCATGTTTATTTCTACATTTTCTAATTGTTCAATTAGTTCGTCCAGGTTTTGTTTGTTTGCCTGTTTCTTGTTTGTCTTTCTTGTTTCTTTTGGGTTTTACCGTTGTGTCTTTGCTGAAGCTTATCGAGAGAGCCTTCCTGGGCTTTCCTCCGTATATGCCGGCTCCTACACTATGTTCAGTTTTGGAGCTGTCTGTATACCAGTTCGAGTCCACTCTTATCGGAGACCCTTTCTCCCAGTCCTTCTTGTCTGGTATTATAACCTGATATTTCCTATCAAAGTTAAATTTCTGAACCATGGAGTCACCATGGCGCCCCCGTGAGGGGTGCCTCCTTGAGTTCATTCATCAGTTTTTGGTATTCAGCACCGTGCGATTTACTTATCGGCGCTTGTTTATACGCCAACCTATGTGCTGCGGACCTCGCAGCCCCTTGGATGTAGATATGTAGCGGTGGCAGTTTTAACCTCAACAGTTAACCTCCAACACCGCAGTGGCGGCCGACCTCATTGCGCCGGTGGTGCAGAGGCAGGCTAGTCTCTGAACCCCACCCAGCGCTCTGGCCGCCCCCACCTGCTGCGCCTTTGGCCACCATACTACTGCTCCGTAGGTTATCATGGGTCGAACTACCCTTGTGTATAGCCACAGACTCATTTTGGGGCTAAGGCCCCAATTCCCCCCAATTCCCCCCTGTACTAAAAAGAACCCTAATTTATAATTATTTTTAGTGGCAGTAATCACTGTTCTAGGAATAAAAAGTACTTACCGTAAGACTAAATTGTTGCCTTTTTAACAAGTATTTTTACTTGCTTTATATGTACAGGTGGACCGACATTTGTTCCAACAGTGTCGCTAATTAATCTGAAACTGTTAAGATTCGACGCAATGTGATGTATATAAGTAGTTATTGCTATACGCAGAATCCTAACAGTTCCAAATGAATCAGACACGCTATTCGAACGAAGTCAGTTCTTACATAATGGCGATAGCGTTTACCAATATTATCCGCTCTATGTAGGATTTTAATACTTGTCTCCGAGGATATCTTGTGGACACGGCTGAGGATATCTCGAATAAATATCCGGACGATATCCTCAGATATATTGCTTACACTATTATGGCAATGGTTTCAAACAAAGTTTGCATATTTTCCGCAACCATATGTGGATTTGTATACTTTGTTGATGGATATAGTGCATCGGTTTTAATACTTAAACACATATGATAGTGTACTTGTATAACAAAATCATAAATCAAAGCGTCGTAGTTAATATATTATAAAAAATTGTTAGGGGGG
>SMLS01046178.1:0-17154 GCA_004785975.1 Popillia japonica | reverse complement strand
TTAGTGTAGTGATTGCATTTCCCCCCGAATACTTCAAATGAAATAAACCTGTTTTGCTTCAAGCTTTTACTCTGCTAGAATAAAACAGTTGCAAGATTCACCGTACATCATCTAATTTAATAAATTAAATAGATAAACTATAGTATATAGTATTTTGATTTATATTAAATACTAAAACAATCTAGTCTTATCTTCGGTAAATTGATATAAAATTTAGTATTAAGTATTAATTAATAATAATAATAATTATTATTATAGTTATTATTGTTATTATTATTACAAAAATAAAAAGGAAAAATATAGACGAACACAATCGAATGATATAATCCTGTGTTAGATGGACTTCTTGTAATACTATATCGATACAAAAAAAAATATCTCATTATTGTATTATCCATTTTGTAAATGTCGACATATTTGTACCATTTCCGAAAATTTATGTGCCAACACATAATGTTTGTATGTTGAAAATTTAAATTTTAAAATTTTAAAAATATTCAATTGGATGGGGGAAGACAGGGATATTCGTATTAATTAATTTATTTATTGATTTATTCGGATGGGTAAACGATTAACTATTAACGCGATTATTGATCGAGATAATCAACAATAACTCAAGTACAAGTTTCGTGTAAGATTAGGTTCACGCCCAAGTGCGCATGTCGTATATAAATATAAGTTTGCATATATATTCGATGTATGTACTCTCGTATATGTATGTGTGGATTTGTGATGGGGGCAATTGTGTTTCGCGGATCGTTTACGGAAAATAATCTCGTTGTACCTAATTTATTGATTGTATAAATATTACGTATTAGATAAAATCAAAAAAAATCTATATATATATATATTATACATACTTATATACAGGTTATGTCACTTTTGGCACCTTTCTTAAGTGCCACCATTTTGATATACGATGAGACAAAACTTTTTTCCTTTCTTTTCTTAGCTTTCAGAATATACAGGGTGTTTCATAATATATGCTCAGGATTACAGGATAGCTTGTCCAAAACTTTGAAAAAAGTTTCTATCACCTTACCCTCTAAAGTGCAAATATATCCGGAACCGTTTATCGTAAAAAAAACAGCTTTTGCAAGCATTTTGTATTCATAATAAGCTCAGTTGTGTGTGAGAAAATTTTTTTGTTTTAAAGTCATAATACTTATAATTGATGAAGATTTTGAAGGGGTAGTGGTTGTTTTTTCCCCCAACTTCTACGCCACTGGAAAAAGTACGGTTTTGAGAACCCCATTGGAACAACCAATGTTTTTTACACGAGAAAGGTATTGTTGGTCATTAGTTCTAAAGTTGACCGTTTTCGAGGAAAATCAACTTTTATGTTAACAAACATGGTTAATTTTTTTAAATAATTTTATTTTACTAAAACGTTAGAACAAGTAAGAGAAGCAAACGTTAACTTCATAATTGCAAAATAAACAAAATTAAAAAATTCTCCAAAACCGTAAAGGTAGCGTTTGTGTAAAAAATTGTACAAATTTTTATTTCAAAAAATTGACCATATTTTTCAAGATAAAAGTTGATTTTTCTCGAAAACGGTCAACTTTACAGCTCATGACCAACAGCACCTTTTTCATGTAGAAAACATTGGCGGTTTAAATGGGCGTCTTAAAACCGTTCTTTTTCCAGTGGCGTAGAAGTTGGGGAGAAAAATAACAACTACCCCTTCAAAATCTTCACCAATTATGACTTTAAAAACAAAATCTCGCATACAACTTAGTTTATTATGAATAAAAAATGCTCCTTACAAAAGCTGTTTTCTTTACGATACACGGTTCCGAAGATATTTGCAGAAAACGATTTTTTTTGTATTAAATTTCAACACCCTGTATCCCAAAAATGGTGCATTTTTTTTTTTGACAAACTATCACATCCTGAAGTCCTGCACATATATTATGAATCACCCCTGTATAGAGGGTGCATTTAGGAATATTTCTCCGTCTGAACGAAAATTTGGAAAACTCGAAAATTGTACTTGGATTTGAGAGTCTAGCTGATATTTATATATTTTTTTGGCCGAAAACGATTCTTTAGCCCAAATGTGACACTTTTATCGTATTCAGCATGATCAATTACATGTATACCTAAAATTTGAACGAAATCGATCGCCCTTCGAAAATTGTCAAAAATCCATAAATTTTTCCATACGATCCCATGCAATTTTTGGAAAAAAACTTAACCTCTCCGATTTCGCTAAAATTTTGAATACATATGTAATTGACCATGCTGAATACGATAAAGACGTCAGATTTCGGCTAGTAGGCATTTTTTGGCAAAAAAAATATATAAATAGGAGCTAGAATCTCAAATTCTAACACTTTTTTTCATTTTTTCCAATTTTTAGGCAATAAGGAGAAATACTCCTAAATGCAACCTATACAGGATGTTCGCGATATACAAAGCATGCAGTTATGGGGTGATAGCTATAACGATTTAGAAATAAAAACATTTAATACACCATGGGTCTATCTGTAAGCGTAAACGACAAAAAAAATATTTCAAAAAAACCTTATTTGGTCAAACTGTACAAGAAAACTCATCCATATTGCTTCTTAAATAACCAAAAAACCATATCACAAATTTAGAGATGAAAATAACTGAAAACAACGACGAAACCGAATTATTTAATACTTTGAAACTGAAGCGTGGTGTCATTTCTTTTACACCATACTGTACACGTATTCAATAGAAGCACATCTCTATCACAGATGCAAGCGAAGCAACACATGTTTATACTAGGGCTTGGAATCTTTGAAATATAAGTATTCGAATAATCGTTTGGTGTTTTATTGGAATAGTCGAATAATTCGAATAACCATTTAAATAGTCCAACATTCGAATATTGGACTATTCGAATTATACACCTATTATAGCTTCTCACTGCTCTATTAGCCTTTTTAACATGTAATATGTCGAGCTCCAACGTAGTTGAATTTGTTTCTTTCTTAAAGCTACTGTTGCTATATTTAAATGTTTAAAATGAGAAACTATGCTACTAGATTTTATTATTGTTGGCTTGATAGAATTTTCTTCCAATATTTTATTGAGGACTAACTGCAACAAATGTGCAAAGCAACAAATTGAATGATTCATAATTCTCTAGTTGCCAAAACAATATTGGAAGCATTATTGCGCACTATTGCAACACATCGATTGGCGATTTCTCATTCGTTCATTATCTCCAGTACTTTGTTTTTCAAACTTGGGGCTGTATATCTTTCTTCCATACTTTCTGTTGTGATATTACGTGTAACGTGCTGCCAGATATTATTTATATAATGGCAAGTCACAGTAACATAGGATTCATTTGCCCTTGAAACACACCAATCTGTAGTTAAGGCCATACATTTTAGATCCTTTAACTCTTTTATAAGTTTTTGTTTTTCCAATTCATATAACGAATCGATCTACACCTTTATTGTCTTGGCTACTGGAATCTTATAACCGGGAGCAATACATCAACTTGTAACTTGTGAAATCCATTATTTTCTTCTTTTCTAATGCAAATCAGTTTTGTAATTAGTTGGGTAATGACCTTTTTGCTTAGTTACTTGTACGGTAGAAAAAATATTGTCTATTTTGATTTGAGTCTTCTGTAGACTACTTTGTAACTGATTAGTGGAAGCTCTTACTACTTTGGCTTGCGCTTGATAATACGGATTCATTTACGGATTCAACTGCATCCCATGCATTTGTTGAAACCTTGAAATATTCTGGCTCTGATGCTTATTTAAGATTATTCATAATTTATGGCACTTTGGAAGGGAATAGTCGAATATTCGAATAGTCGAATTGTCGATATTTTTTACTGACAAAAAATTCGGATTTCGAATAGTCGAATAATGGAATATTCGAATACAATACCGAGCCCTAGTTTATACGACCTTGAACTACATTAGACCATTGTATCGTATATCGTACGAAGTTAATGGCCATACGTTTTAAAAATATCTGATGAATAGGAAAGAGATATCATTGCGTTTTTCTTTTTTTTATAATGTTATGACAATAAAATCGATGTTATGTTGAAGTTAGAGTGAGAAGGGCGTGTTTAATAGCAGCTTTCGATGGGTAATTGAAAATTTAAGTTGAGGGAAAGTCGCATTAAATGAAAACAATGTAATAATAGTGCAATTATGTTAGGGCATTTTAAGCAAAATTTAGTTCTTTTCTTTTATTTGTGATAAATTGGTGGTCCTAAAAAGGACCTTTTTGAGAGACAGGAGAAAATGTATTACAGGAAAGGCTCGATGTGTTGTCCATTTGCAAGAACACACGCCTGTAATCGTCGGGTAAATCTTGCACTGATCTGCTGCCGGTGTACAGTATGCGTCGAAGTTTGTGACATGAGAAATAATTTTTTTTTGTTTCTAAATCTTTATAGCTATCATCCCTTAATGCATGCTTTGTATATCGCGGACACCCTGTATATGTAATTGACGATAACTACTGAATAATACGATAAAACTGTCAGATTTGAGCTAAAGGGCTTTCTTTTTGCCAAAAAAATATATAAATAATTTACTTTTACTACGATAAGAAGACAGTATATTCCGCTAACCGAAATTCGACGTGACACACCCTGTATATATTGTTTATCTTTGAATTATTAAATACATGTATAGATAAAAATATATTCTATTGTTGTGTATATAATTTCGGGCCTAAGGTAATAACTTACTTGTTTTCATTACTGGCAAAATGTTTGCAATTCACACATTATCTCTTCTTAGTATTATATTCTTTCGGTGTTTGGATTTTTGTATGAATTTGAGCAAATATCAAAAAAAAATGTCAAACGATTGAAAACATTTTGCTTAGAATTATTCACGCTCAAATTATAATGTTTATAGCTAGGCTATGTTACTTTAAATTTGTGTATACAACATTTATTATGCTAAGGATTATAACTCACAATCAGTATTGCTCATTACAATACGACTTATTAAATAATAACTTTCCGTTTGCATCATAATATATATTAAAACCAAATTTTTCTTAACGAAATGAATAGGCCTAAAGTTACTGTTCAGACCTTTTTAACCCTTTTTAAATATTATTGTATTAAACATCTCGATTCTGGAAATTGATCATTTATTAAATAAATCAAACGGTTAGTTGAGTCGGGTTTCACTGTCGTATGTCAATACACGTATTTTATGGTATCTCTCTTTCGAACAAATTGTTATCCATAACTTCCGAACAAGAAACCAAAAAAAAATTAGATAAAACGAAAAAAAAAGTAATAACATCCTATACACACTCTGTAACAATCATTTTGTTGGAAATAAAAATGAAAATTTTCAAGCGATGTTTTAAAATGATTTTGTGTTCCCTTTAGTGTAGTTGGGATATAAGGTTTCTTTGATAAATACCTAATTATAAAAAAAATCTTAAATTATTTTGACAAAAACAGGTTATGACTTCATTCGTTTGTTTTAATAGTTAGTAACCACCGTTTGCTAAATTAAACACTAAATTGCTACTAAATTGAACCCTTCACCTAGCTACCATCTTTTCTTGGACGTGATATAATTTACCCCAGCCCCTCTGCTGTATATTTTCTCTGAAACATCTTCCTACCCCTCAACAACATTAAAAAATGCATCGTTGATGCGTGCGATTTCCTATAGACACAGATTTCTAGGCTGATCAATGAAACGTCAAAAATGGACTTCAACGTACATAGTGCATAACAGATTGTGTACTAGTCACCACCCTTGTTTGGTTTTTTTGTTTCCGAGATTATGTACCTAATTATTCTAATTTACTGCTCTATTGGATGTGCTTATCGCGGTTGTCCGAACTACCACAGTAGCTGCAAGATCTGTGCTTGATATCTAGAGCTAATTTAGACAATTATTGAAATTAATTAACAGGATTATTTTGACAATTCCTACTCTCCTTCATCTTCAGTTACTTTAGAAGATTTATAATCAAGAGCTTTTTCTTAATCAACAAATAAATCTAAATTTTTCCATTTTACGTACAGGAATTCTAAATATCTTCAACCCCCCATGGCTTGGGCTTCAAAATATGCCCAACCCTCACCTTAGGCGGTTTCAACTGCTTCCAACCCTCACCTCAGGTGATCTGAAGTACCTCCAACCCCCATCTCAGTCGATTTCAAATACTGCTGCTCCCCCATTTCCGGCGGAGTTAATTACTTCCAACCCCCAACCTAAAAAAGCCTCAAATACGTCCAACCCCCAACCTAAAGAAGTCTCAAATACGTTCAACCCCCATCTTACATGTCTGAAATAGTTCCAACCCCCTCATCTACAGGGATCAAAAAGATTTCCAACCCCTCACAGACTCCTAGGATTCAAAATAGCATCAACCCCTCCTATTTCAGGGTTTCCAAATGGGGGAGACCTCCTCTCTTAGGCGGACTTAATTACTTCCAATCCCTTACCTAAAGAAGTCTCAAATAGTCCCAACCCCCTCATCTACAAGAATCAAAAATATCTCCAACCTCTCACAGATTCCTAGGATTCAAAATAGTATCAACCCCTTCTATTTCAGGGTTTCCAAATGAGAGAGCCCCCTCTCTTAGGCGGATTTAATTACTTCCAATCCCTAACCTAAAGAAGTCTCAAATAGTCCCAACCCCCCATCTTATAAGTCTCCAACAGTGCCAACCCCCTCATCTACAAGGATCAAAAAGATTTCCAACCCCTGACAGATTCCTAGGATTCATAATAGCATCAACTCCTTCTATTTCAGGGTTTCCAAATGGGGGAGAGCCCCCTCTCTCAGGCGGATTTAATTACTTCCAATTTCTAACCTAAAGAAGTCTCAAATAGTCCCAACCCCCTCATCTATAAGGATCAAAAATATTTCCAGCCCCTGACAGATTCCTAGGATTCATAATAGCATCAAATTCTCCTATTTCAGGGTTTCCAAATGGGGGAGAGCCCCCTCTCTCAGGCGGATTTAATTACTTCCAATCCCTAATCTAAAGAAGTCTCAAATACGTCCAACCCCCATCTTATAGATCTCAAATAGTCCCAATCCCCTCATCTGCAAAGATCAAGAATATCTCCAACCCCTCACAGACTCCTAGGATTCAAAATAGCAACAACCCCTCCTATTTCAGGGTTTCCAAACGGGAGCGACCCCCTCTATGTTAGTGTGTTAACACTACTACATCTTAAAAAATATACAGTTTAATTCTCAGGATGGTCTAGCTTGTTGGCTAAAAAGAGAAAACAATTTTATTTGTGATTTACGATTTAATTGATCAAGGAAACCTCGTACTGTCGTAGAAGATTTTGTAAGGATATTTCTTCCGAAACAATTGCTAAAAAAATGTCAAAATTATGTTTTATCAATTAAAACAAAATGAAATTAAGGTTAAACAAAATTAATCTGCAGTAAGGTGAGAAATTTTTCTGTATATATTTGCTAGACCCCGTTATGATTTTATGCGTTTAATTTCTCGTATCCCCACTTTATTTTGCCGTTACCGTTATGTTTAATTTATGCACGAATTCTTATTGAAATGACTGATCCGACTATTCTTTAATGTTCTTATATTTGTAGTTGGATGTGACGAATTACTTTTATCTTAGGAATAATCTTGTGCTAAATTTCAATTTATTCTATTCCAATTTTGCAGATGTCCCTAAGAATAACACCTACGAAAATAATAATTCCTTCTACACGACTTCGACGCCGAAAATCAACGGTAACATCAACGATAACAATTTGACAACGACTGATGGTAGGTTTAGACAAACGAACGGCACCGGAGACGATATGAGTCCGATTAGGAATTTAGCGAAAGAAGAATACATGAACAGCGTCAACGCTAACCTAACACCGAACACCACAACGATAGTAGCCGACATCGAGGGCGAAGTTAAGAAGAGGCCGAGGAACGAGAAAACGTATTACATAGCTAAAGAACTGTTAATGACCGAGATCACCTATAAGAAAGATTTAGATGTTATTAATGTTGTGAGTATTTAATTTTATTCCAATTTAGAGCGATTTAAATCTATTTAATTCCTCTCCCATCAGTGGTTTAAGGAGGAAGTCGGTAAGGACGACGTGGACGAATGTTCGATACGATTCCTTCTGGGATTGATCACGCCGTTAGCGGAAGCTCACGGATTCCTCGTCAAAGATTTGGAACAGCGTTTGCAGAATTGGGACGGTAGCGGAGGACCGAAAGCCAAAGCGGGACAAATTGCTGACGTTCTATTGACGCACTTACCCCCTCTTATACCGGTATGATTTCTATGTAAATCGATTTTAACAAATTAAGTTAATAACAAAAGATAAAATGATGCAATCAATAACGTTACCTCCCTTCCCTCCCCCCTATCTTGTATAGGTGTACAAAACTTTGTTTTGGTTGTGCAAAATGTGTGTAAAATTATAGCGTATATAAACTTAAAAACAAATAATTTGAGGGGGCCAACTTAACTGACCTAATTATCTAAGCTATCGAGGAATCGGTTTGATCTTCCGAAGATGAATTTGTTGCACGAATAATAAATTTTTCAATGTTATCTTGCAAATTATCTTCTATCCACATCTCCTTTTCAATACTAAAAAGTACATTGTACTTTCTTTTCCAAATTTCTTGACCTGTCGTAAGTATTTATGCCTTCACCGAATAATGTCATCTTGTTCGCTGAGTATGCTTTTCCATCTCACTTTTTTAAATTCAAAACCCATATCGTGTAACAGTCGATGTAAAGTTGCTCGACTAAATTCAGGGAGATCATCATCAGCATAGGCAACATAATCGACATAATCAATTTATGTCGAATGTGCTTACGTGGTCTGATCATGTGTATGTCATCAGTCATTCACTTGTATGCCCTATGTATGGAATTGTTCACATTAACGACACATTAATACGAAACATTTATTATAAAATAATTAAAACAATACACACATGCATCAACACAAATATCTGTTCGCGGCACACAGTACTGTCATCTCTACTACCAACCCTAACCTTAGAAAATAAAAAAAAATTAACTCATTGTACTTATAGCTAACATTTATTTATAAAATATACAAAATAGGCTAAAAGTAACACAAAATTAACCGACACAGGTGCATGTGATTACATCATATACTATGCATATGGCATCTGTATTGGTTAGACCAAGGAGCATATCATATAAGAGTGACGCATTCCACGCTAAAAATTAGACCGATTAGACCCCTACGAGAACGCCGCCCTGGTGGTTTTCTGGTGGTACTAAATTTGTAAACAACGGCGATGGCGGTACTTTTAAATTAGTACAATGCTTTTTTTGGTTCTAAATATACTCTAAATACGTGTTTCGATCTTGTTTGATCTCATCAGTGCGATATATCTATAAATATAGAAATCACAGACACGTATTTACGTGCATAAATAAAATATCTGGAAAAAATAAATTTAAACTCTAACAAAAATAAATATTTAAAATTCAATAAATTACATGTATATAAATAATATAGCATTCTCTTGCAAATAATAAAAATACATTAATAAATAAAACAATAGTCTTGAAAAAATAACAAAATAAACTATGTACTCATAACAATAAATAAACTGAAATTCTAATAACCAACTACATCACGTAAGGACAATTCTTCAATGCACAAAAGACTAGAAATGTCTTACCCTCTACAAATGCATCAGCTGTGCAATTTTTCTTGCGTTTCAATTATCAGATCTGTCAGTAAAAGGTCGACAAATATCATCATAAAATTTCCTAATAATTAAACTCGTAGATATATTTAACAGCTGTTCTTGAACCAAAGTTTGATGACCTGAATTAACGCAAGCATACCATGACAAGCTAACCTTCCGCAAAGTGACCAACATTTTCTTCTGAATAGAATTTACATGACCAAATGATATTAGCAAGACAACCATCCTATCGTAAATGTTATTAACATATAATGCCAAACTAAAAGTGGCATAAAGAAGATTATTTGAATCACCAAATACCTTAAACATTGTAAATGTATGAGGAGGTTCTACGTTAGCAGAGAATAAAGAAGATTTACTAACCTGACAATCGGGTAAATTAAGTTTTCTAAGGATGAATCCAAAGACATAGGTGATGGCTTGATAATTAAAATCAATTTCATCATTAATCGGAACATTTCGAGAAGAAGCTTCTAGTTCGTTCTTATCCAATGCACAAGTCCCTAAGCACTTTTAGGTTCAATAGCAGTCATAAAAGATTGCAGATTACTTAAGATATGCCCACAATCTTCCTCACAATTGAACCCGATAGAACGAGAAGACTAAATCATTTAGAATACAAGTTTTAAAATTGGTAATGAACTGATGACAACTTCGATGTGTATTAGGACCACCGCACCACACACCGCACTGACGTATGACACCAAATAAATTTTCCAAGTGCCAAATTACTATAACAATTATTAAAATAAAACAACAATAGATAGTAACGAAACTTATCCGGAACTTGTGCTTCGTTTGTTCATAACCTCAAAGCACTACGTCATCATGATTTGCATTTTTATTGATTTTTATTGTATCCTCAATATTGTACACCGTTGCCATGTCGCTTCCTCTTATAGTTAATCATAATTATTGATAGATTACTTAATGATAAGAGCAACAAAAAGACTTTTTGGTGAAAATATCGTTATAAACAGACTCATATTTCATATCAAAACCTCTTTTGATGTTTGATTATAATTGCTTTAAATATAAAGCCTAGTATGACTTGGCAACAATACTATATTTAGTTCTCCAGACTGTTCGCAGAGGCGCGCACATCTTGCGCGAAATTTCAAATTTGAAAGAATCCACCGTGGGTTAGACTAATGCTCCTTCTAATCACGTCATGGGGTTCTTTGATTATATCTGCATAGTCTCGTAGATCTCGTGGAGTTATGGAGTTGCCATCATACTTCTTATAATCCACGAACCATTGGCATACTTTACGTTCTTGTTTAAAATGTTTAACATCATCGACAAATAATTCTCCAGGCGTAAATTTTCTGAATGCGTCCATGGCCGTAATGAAATTTTTGTTTTCAAAACAACCAGCTCGATTGGGTAATTCTTCTAAAACATACAAACATGTGCTTTTAATAAATTTATTACAAAATATAAAAAAAATTATTACCGTTATCTATATGTGGATATAGGAAATTGGCTTCTTCTTGATCCATTTCGAAGAACAAAATTAAAAATTTAAATTTCGAGTTTTTCTATTAAGAACAAAGAACGTTGAGATACTACACATACTACAGACATTGAGGCATTTGAATAATCTTAAAATAATTGGATGTTTTAGCAAGAATATTTTTCGTATTTTTCCAACCGTTTTCACTTTAAATATATACCTACCTTGTTTTTAAATCAAATATCTAGCACCTATGGTCTGTGGTTTAAGTAGGTTTAAATTGGTGAATAAGTTTTTTTTAATTTTTTTGACATCAAATATCTGTAGTAAAACGTATTTTAAATGAGTTTTTACCTACTTCTAAGAGTATTTTTTGTTAAATACAGACTACGGGAAGATTTGTTTATTAATTTTCTTGATGTTTTACTTTTTTTTATACCTATATAGAAACATAAAATAGGCAGTTTTTAAAATTGGCGCGTTTCTTGCGAAATATAGTCTGGATAATTGCGGATAATTTCAGGCTGCAGACGAATAATTTATACATTTGGCATTGGCAACACTGTATAAGAGTGATGCATTTCACGCTAAAAATTAGACACGTACGGGAGCGCCACCTGATGTTTGTCTGGTAGTACTAAATTTGTAAACAACGGCGATGGCGGCACTTTTAAATTAGTACAATACTTTTCTTGGTTCTAAATACACTCTAAATATGTGTTTTGATCTTGTTTGATCTCATCAGTGCAATATATCTATAAATATAGAAATCGCAGACACGTATTTACGTGTATAGGTAAAAATAAATTCTGGTAAAAAATAAAGTTAAACTCTAACAAAAATAAATGTTTAAAATTCAATAAATACCATATATATGAAAAACATATCATTCTCTTGTATATAATAAAAATACATTACTAAATAAAACAATATAATCTTGAAAAAATAACAAAATAAACTATGTACCTACTCATAACAATAAATAAATTGAAATTCTAATAAACAACTAGATAAAATAAGGACTATTCTTCATATGCACAAAGGACTAGAAAACCCTAAACGTCTTACCTTCTAGAAATGCATCAGCTGTCTAATTTTTCTTGCGTTTCAATTAACAGATCTGTCATTAGAAGGCCGACAAATATGATGAAATTTCCTAATAATTAAACTCATAAATATATTTAGCAGCTGTTATTGAACCAAAGTTTGATGATCTGAATTAAAACAAGCATACCATGAAAATGATTTGCATTTTTATTGATTTTTCGTGTACACCATTGCCACGTCACTTCCTCTTATAGTTAATCATAATTTTTGATAGATTTCTTGATGATAAAAGCAACAAATTTGGATTTTTTTGTGAAAATATCGCTACAAATTGGCTCATATTTCAAATCAAAACCTCTTTTGATGTTTGATTACAATTGCTTTAAATATAAAGCCTATATACTATAACTTGACAACAATACTATATTTAGTTCTACCAGACAGTTCGAAGGTGGCGCGCACATCTTGCCGGAAATGTTAAATTTGAAAGAAACACCCGTGCTATAGACAGACCAAATCACAGACAAATAAATTAAGTAAACAAGGGCTCACCAGAGTAATGTCATCGAGATAAATTTTTGTATCGACCAAATGTTTTAATTAATGTAAAAATTTATGTTAAAATAGGTGTCTGAAATCATATCATTTTAATATCGTTAAAAAAATACATTAGTGGAAGCTAACCGAAAAAATAATTAAATTAAAGAAAATAGGTTTTTTTATGTCTTCAAGATGGCAGTATCAAAATTGATTTCCATTTTCGCCAATGGAAATCTTCGATTCGATATCATTTTTGAGAATAATTTGAATAACTGAGTTATTAGTATGTTTTTGATCGTTCTAAAAAGGACGCCAACAATTTTCGTACGAGTTGTATCTGAAATTATTTTATGTTGAATCGATTTATTAATGATTACTTTATTTTCCAACAACTAGAACTGGCCAATCTACACCTTGTATCCTGTTATTCCCATTTTCCAAGGTTGTAATTTCTGGTAGAGGTTGATTTTCGGAAGTAAGGTTAGAATTTTCCTATTCGTTACTTGTTGAATCTTTTGTTTCATTCCGACATTTATTATTCACTAAATTCTAATTTCAACGTCGATTCGAGAGATTTTAACTCAATAACTTTGTAAATTATAGTATTATTATGAAATATTAAAAAAAAACAGACGCCAAAACCGATTTTTTTTAAACTGACTGAATTATATTATTCAAACCATAGGCAAGAGAGACTATAGATCTCGTTAAATTTTTCGGAACAAATCCGCCAAATAAGTGCAGGTGTAGTTTAGAAATAACATTCAAACGCGGGCTTTTTAAAAATTTAAAACGTAGATAGGATTCTACGGATATTTATAGCGCCTGTAAAATTATCTGTAAATTTGTACGCATATTATCATATATGGCTACAGATTTACAGAGAACCTTACGTTACGCCACAAACATGCAAAGTATTCAATTAATATTTTCAATACGCCCAAGCGTCATAACACGTCATAATGAACGTTCAAGTAGACTGACAAGACGATGATTGCTATTATCTACCAAAGAAAAGATTGAAGGATAATGGCAATTCACTATATTGTCGATACAATTGTTCCAAATAAATTCAAACTCGTGTAGCAAAGGAAGGATCCAATAGTTTGCATATCTGTTTACTACGCTGTCGTTCTCACATATCATTCAACATATTGAACTTTCATTTATAACATAGTAAGTTTAATTGGTGAAACACTTCTTGCCTGCTCTGACCTGTTTGCGGAATCAGCCATTGAAAAACTACTGAATTTGTAACATCAAACTTAATTCTTCTATAAAACAAATCAAAATTTTTCTTCAAGATTTAATAACGCTGTCATTTCGTGAAACGTCAAAATTGATTGTTAATACCGGGTCAATACATTCTATGGGAACAAGTGTGATATTAGTTTCGTAGCTGGTGGCGTTAATGCAGGTGTAGTTTGGAACTATTAAAATTGTTGACCTTGGGTATAATAGTGACCCCCTCCCGTGATTCAAACCAATAAGACAGCGCCGATAAATTAGTTTTTTTTTAATTTTAAAATTGGTTAATACTACGATAGAGGTCGTTAGTAATAAGAATTGTCAATTTTAAATAATTTATTTGTTAGAATTAAGTACATTTTTGTTAGTAACAGGTTTAATTGAACTCAATTAGTATTGCCGATTATCCTAAAAATTAAAATTTTTTTTATTATTGTTTTCTGTGTAAATTATAATAAATTCGTTTATAATTGAATTGTTTGTCTTATTGAGAGAGGTGATTTTTCATGTTGGTTAATTTATTTCATGATACACCAGTGCTAAAACTCGTGAACACCCTTGAGAGAGAGAGCTCCCCGGACCCAAAATTATCTCTGAGAACAATTTTTTTTATTCATTGTTTTTCATACGGGGAAAGCAATCAAAATATTTGTGACTAACCAAAGTGGGGCTCAAAATATTTCTAATTTTAATTGTTGTTAAAACTAATTTTGTCTAAAAGATATACATACATATCTATCTGAATACACTAATTTAAATTTGTCGCGTTTTATCGCAGTGTTGACATTGATATGCGGCGCCATCTGTCTCAACATGTTTGAACAAAACTGCTAAATTAATTATCATGTAAACCATCAGATGGCATTGGCAATGATGCTTAGCGCCATCTAGCGTATAGATCGAGGAATTTGAACGCAAAGTTGATTTAATACATTATTTGATTGTTTGGAAACGTCTATCGAAGTAAGTTTAAATTAAATATTGTACCTAATTATTGTAAATAGTATGTTGCGGAGAATGATTCTTGGAATATATTAGGAAGTATCGCTTTGAAAGATGTCTGGACAAAACATCCTGCAGGTATCTTATTACGTAAATAACACTTTCTAATTTGACAATTAAATCGGTCAAAATTTGTAAAATCGGTCGCGTTTTACAATTGCGAGTGTCACAATCGTAACAAGAGAAAAACGACCGTAGCTGGTAAATAGTAAAAATAGGAGATTGATGTCAAATGTGATCATTATAACTGTCAAACTATTAATTATCATGTCATTCATATCACAAACTATAGCAAGCTTGAATGTATACTGTATAGTACATAGTTGTCAAACATATTCCTGACAGCTGTCAAATAGTAAAAAGAGAAACATTTTCGAATTTGACAGTTGTAACTTAGATTTCGTTTATTTCTTTGTTATGAACTTAATTTGTTAAAAAGTTATACCCAATAATTTTAAATATATCCCTCTTATTCTATTGTAACCTTATATGTACTTAATAAATATTAATTACTAATTTCAATTAAAGATTTACGAGGAATATTTAGATGGGCACGTATTAGTGTTGGAGAAATTAGACGCCGGGTTTAAACGTAACGGACTCTTCGAGCAAATCTATCGTGATTTCGAATCGCAAAAAGTCTGTTATTTACCCTTGACGACCTTCGTGTTGAAGCCACTCCATAGGTTGTTGCAGTATCAAGCAATATTACAAAGTAAGTTCCCATCCTGACCACCCTGTATAGAAATATCTGATTTTATTTATTTTTATTCCTCTAGGGCTGCTCCTGTACTACGACTCGAATCATCCGGACAGAGCGGACTGCCTAACGGCCAGCGACACCCTCAAAGATTTGATGCTGCCCATCTCGGAGACGTTAGCGTGTTCGGAAAACTTGGCAACGCTGTGCGAACTGCAACGGGACATAATCGGCTTCGATAATCTGGTACAGCCGGGCAGGACGTTCATACGGCACGGCTGCCTGCTGAAACACTCCCGGAAGGGTTACCAGCAGCGGATGTTCTTCCTGGTACGCCCGGCACGGTTTAAACGAGTGTATCCCTGAATTTTGTTTTTGTTTCATTTGATTCGTTTTAGTTTTCTGACATTCTTTTGTACACATCCAGGTCGCAAGCCACGTTACAGTTTAAAGTGCACGGTCATATGCCCCTCAGGGGTGTCCTGATTGAGGAACCGGAGGGCGAATTGGCCAGTATAGGACTTATTATTTATGGTTAGTTTTGTTTGGAACCTCTCACTCCCTCTTTTTTTCTTTATCAATCAAACCGCACATTCAGATTTAGTAAAATCTTTGAGTTAGTACATTGGGATGTTTTTTTTTTTCTAGGTGGAAACAGATCTTTAACGGTGGCTGCTAATTCACCGGAAGAGAAGGAGAGATGGAAGATCGACCTGCAGAACGCTATACAACACGCTAGGGATAAGACGGATACGAAAATTACGTATTTAAGCTTGAAAAGTTGCAGTAAGTCTGGCGTGCCGCAGGAGTCAATGTCGGGACCGCTACCATTTTTAATTTCTAATTTCAGGCTCTTCCGACGAAATTATGGATCAGTGCGGCACAGATGTAGCCACACAAACTAAACCGACCACTCAACGAAGTAATACGACCGTGCACGTCTGCTGGCATAGAAGCACTAGTATTTCGATGAGGGATCAATTATTAGCTGTGGAGGTTGGTAGTATGATCTTGATAAATTAATTATTTTTTAATTTAAAATTATTTGCAGAATCAATTATCGGGATATCTACTCCGCAAGTTTAAAAGCAGCAACGGCTGGCAAAAATTATGGGTAGTTTTTACCTCCTTTTGTTTGTTCTTTTACAAGAGCTGCTCCGACGATTTTCCATTGGCGTCGCTTCCGTTATTGGGCTATTCTATTAGCGCTCCGACTCCAGACGATGCCATTGGAAAGGATTATGTCTTCAAGTTGCAGTACAAGAATCATATATATTTCTTCAGGGCGGAATCCGAATATACGTATAACAGGTAGTAAAAATTATTTTTAAATACAGTAAACTTTCGTTTATCTGCGGAATTGGGTGACAGGGTAACCGTAACTCAAAGATGGAATCCAAAATTAAAGAAAGTTAGATTAAAACATAATATAATTAAAAATAATGCATAATGCACTTGAGAAATTGCTGGAGATTG
>SMLS01046174.1:0-10155 GCA_004785975.1 Popillia japonica | reverse complement strand
AAAAAAAAAATTGTTATAAAGAGATGACGTGAAATGGGGCGATCCCAGCACCTCATCAATAATTTTATAAGTTTAGGTAATTCCTACGGCAAATCTCGTCCTACAGTAACTAATCAAAAACTTACACGAAGACAGCACTCATCGATATATCGGTTAGCCTCTTCAGGTAATGTAACCACACAACAAATCAAATGTGATATAAATTTGCCAGTAACTGAGAGACGTGTACAAGAAATTGTATCCGGTAGTAAACGCTTTAGATTGCAGACAAAGGGCTCAATACCATCCTTAAAGAAGGCTCACAAACAAGCAAGGCTGACATTTGCGCAAAATCATATGAGCTGGGATAATGACTGCAAGAACGTCATTTTTTCTGGCGAAAAGAAATTTAATTTGGACGGACCTGATGGCTTTAAATACTGTTGGCACGATTTGCGTAAGAACAATGAAGTTGCCATGAGTAGAAATTTTGGTGGCGGTAGTGCAATGGTTTGGGCGGCTTTTGGCCATAACAGTAAAGCTCCTATGTTTTATTTTGACACGAATGAATTTTGAGTCTTATATAGAACTTCTAGAAGCGGTTCTAATAGATTTTGGTGAATTTGGCCGTTGCAAGACTGAATACTTCAGCAAGATAACGCAGATATCCATTCTTCCAGACGATCCAAGGAGTGGTTTCAACAAAAAGAAATCAAATTAATGCAATGGCCTGCTCGCTCACCCAACTTCATCAATTGAAAATCTTTGGGGAATATTGACACCAATCCGAAAACATTAAAGAACGGAAATCTGCGATAACGAGATGTTGGAATGAGATTCCTGATTCACCATTGATGAAGTTAATAGACAGTATGAAGAACCGGATTTTTCAATTTGTTTTGAATAAAGGTTCCAACACTCATTACTCAGTTTATCAATAATTCAAAAATTATAATGTTTTTATTTTGTTTAAGTATTTTTCTGTAAGTGGACCTATAGAAGTTTCGCTGTAAATACTCTCTCTTAAAACTGTTATTTGCATTTGTGTTAAACTTTCTTTGCAATGTAGATTTAATACATAGTTTGCCGGATATTTTAAGAAAAACATTATATTCTGTTCAATAGTTCATGTGGAGCTATAGAAATTTCGCTGAGTGTATGTATGCTCGAGCTAAATTCGACAATAAGCTGCTGAAAGTCAGAGTGAAAGTTGGACTAAAATCACTCATTAATTCAGTGTAAAGTTGCAGTTTGTGCAATTAGATCTTACGATTATAAATGTCCAACGGATTAATAAATGCTCTGAGGTAATATTTGACTAAAATGATAGATATGATACGAAATACACGGGATTTTGTTTGATTAAATGCGATTTCGTTTTTATATATGTATATACATACATATGTGGTAACTGAAAAGGTATTATGTTGCCATTTTATTTGTTTTGTTACATAGGTCGTACACGATAACTTTTTTTGTGATAGAGATATTTTAGTAGATGACTTGTATTTTTTATTTGCATTGGTACCACTACTTTTTATATTCAATATATGCATGTATGTACATATGTACATACGTTGAATTTATACGATGCAACATCAAACGTATTATCTAAGAGGATTCATTATTTAAGCCGTGCAATATCATCTAGCTAACATATGCTAGTACACGCTGAAGCAAATAAGTATCGGCAAAATCTGTTCTCGAGGTATACTAGCTTAAGCTGGATAGCGATCGGTATAGCAATACCTGCATATAACAATTTGAAGGAGCATATCATATTTTTTACAGAATGCGGAAACATGCTGCATTTTGAATACGCTGTATAAGAGTGTATTATTTACAACTAGCTAGCTACAAAGCTTTTTATCCGTTATGCAATGATTGCCGTACGTCATTATTGTAAACAGTCAAACGCATTCTAACCCAAGAAATTAAAACTTTTAGTAGGTTGTAGGTGGGTAGCATTTTAATTTAATGATGAAACTGGGGATTTGCGGGTATGTTTTGAGAAATTATAATTCTAAAACTTGCGTTTCTATTATTATAAGTAACGGATATACGAATAAGCGAGGTGTAAATTAAGAAGAATTGTATAAACTCAATCTTGGGACCGGCAAAAAATACGAAATTGTTTACGTCACGCTCCAATTTGGTGCTTTCTTCCTCCTCTTCCTGAATCCAACATGACCGTTTCATTCTTCTTCATCATCTCTACTCCCATCTCTGTTTTTTTTAATTAATCCGTAGCCCAAATTTATTTGCCTTTTTCTCAGAACTCTGAAAGATCTCTAATCCCAAAAGTATGGCTATTAATAATGGCATTTCCAATTACTGAAACAAATACAAATGGGATCCAGATAATTCTAGTGTTCGCAAATATGTAGCTATAAGCACGATTTTGGATTCTGCAAATGGTGTTGAATTTTAGGTACAAAAATAGCAGTTGTTTATCATTACGTTTTACCTACAGTATATCTTTATTTATTGCAAATGACTTTTAATAATTTACCGTTACTAACTGCAGGTTGCTGATGTTTTATTGAAAACTAGCAACAGTTATAATCTGTATCGGGAGAATTTAATGTACAGTCTTAAAAGTTTAAATAAAAACCTTTCATTTAGCCTACCACAGAGTTGAGGGCTCTTTCCACTTTTCAGTCTACCGAACGACGGAATGGTTAGAAGGTAGAACTCTCTCACGGAGCTAATCTACAAGCGAGAATTGGAAAGAAAGCTGTCCACCTACTCCCTATAGGTAAATACCATTACATGGTATACGGATGGTTCCAGAAGTGGTGGAACAGGTGCAAGTGCATTCGGCCTAGCAACCAAATACTCAGAGCAAGTGGGAACTTCCACCAACGTCTTCCAAGCAGAGATGATTGCAATTGGAAGATGTGCTCAACTGAATCTTGACGAGCTAAAGCAAATACAACAATCTAAGTTATTACTAACTAATTTATTAGCAAAGAAAGCCGCCACAACTTCGTTTGTCGGACCGGAGCCGTTTTGCGGAATAAGGATGAGCGCCAATAAAAATGAACTCAACTACAGGAAGAGGAAGCTCGGGGCTACGTTCTGGGAAAATCTTCCTGGTGTGAGACATTCAGGTTTTCCTTGAAAAGTTAAGCAAGTAGCAAAGTTGTGAGTTTTTTTCACATGGCACTGTCCTCTTGGAGGGCACATAGCAAGACGTCTGCAGGATTTCCGGAACACCTTATTTCCAACTGCACGGCTATTGCGAACGTGCCAGTTATATCCGCAAAGCTGTCATTGACGAGGGAGAGATACCTTTCTTGAAACCATCACAGCTATTACACTTTACTAAAGCCCATAGATTCTATGAGGAGCTATGGTCACGGGCAAATTCCAGCAACTTATAGCTCATCTGAGGTAACACAATAGATCATCAGGTTATAGTCCAAAATCACCCTCAACTTATATTCCAAATTCTGCGTAAACGCCTGATTTAAAATACTTCTTATACAAAATCGCTTTCGAGATTTTTATGCGGTGCATTCTTATTTTAAACATACTGTATATGCATTCGAAATTCTGTCATAATCAAACTGGAATGCCATTATTAGAGACAGGCACATTTTAGGTAACTTTGGGTGGACTAGCAATAGGTAGTCAATAGTAAGCGATAGCAGTGGCGTACCCAGTGCAACGTAATTTGAGTATCCCCGCTTTAAAAATATTCTATTTATTTCTTCAGATTTCATTAATTTTACGTTAGTTCAAATGGAACTTAGAGTTAATTCTTCCTGAATTCATTTGTTTATTTTTGTTCAATTATTTAATTGTTAATTGCAAATAGTTAGCTTGATTTCATCTTAAGTGAAATTTCAAAAATATATTTACATAATTATGATTAAGTGATCATTATGGAGTTAGAGATTTATGGTTCATCTATCTAATTTTGGGGTATTTTATTTAGCTTAATACGTTTTAAATATCATATAATTTTGAATTGAATGAAAATTGAATACAAACAAGTTCTTCATGAATCTAATCTAATCAATTACAATATATCGAAAATAATGTTAGTAAATTAACAGAAACAATTCGATATTTTGAAACCCAACATTTGAAATTAGAGGGATCTATAAATACTCTTTATAATGTTTTGAATAAATTAAATACACTTACCTGGTGAATTCTCTGTTAGATTGACGACAAAAATTGACTATTAAGAAAAGAAACCCGGTCATACATATGTATATTAAGACAATTATCCCGGAAAGATTTTGATTTAGATTTGCAAATTAAATACTACCATTTTTTTCATTTTGCACCTATCACAAGTTATGATGTTGAGGGATCATTTTCAACTTTCAATTTTACCGACGAATATTTGGAAAAAGTAATAATAATAATAACTGTAAATAGTAACCCTTTATTAACGTTATATCTAGTAAATTAACATTAAAATAATACCATCATCTGATGTGAGATAGTATGTATTATATATTAATATAAATAAATAAAATAATTGTTCATTCCCAAAATGAATTTCCTTTCAATTTTTCTCTACATATTTTTATTTTATTTCCGTAGTGCACCACATAGAAGATTGGCGTTTATGATAAAAATAACCGAAATAAAAGTTTATACTTACTTTAGTTACCTCATTTTATTCTTGTGTATAAGTACTAAACTTATTGACGTTTTTTCTATGTTTGACGTAAATAATATCATAATTTATATTATCTTTTTGTTTGTATTTTATATACATAAACACTAAATTTATTTTAATTTAATAAACATATTTCAACATCAACCTTTCAAAAAAATATCTTTATAAAATTTGTATATTTTCCTGAAAATGACAATTCGTTGAAACATGTAGAGAAAAATTTAAAATTAAGTACGCTATGAGAAGTAATACTACTGTGTTGGTTTAAATTCTTGTAGGTAAAAAAAAACAGTACGTCACTGGTGCCATACTATCATCAAACTCGAAAATATAAATTATGTATATTCTCCCAGCAGAATTACAATTACACACACTACATAAGTGTATATCAGTATTCATTATTCTCCTGGGTTACTACATTTTCTGTCTACCTGATCGTGCCCGGCATACAAGGTGATATCGGTAAATATAAATGAAGCTTGTGTATATCTATTTATAACATTGAATTACACGTATTTTCGATACACCCTCGTATAGTAAGTAATACTCTTTACCTAAAATGTGCCTGTCTCTAGCCATTATAAAAGCATCAACCATGAAATGACATTAGAATGCAGCGCGATTAAATTAAATAAATTAAAAATTATAGTCATTAATATATACCGACCTCCCAATGGTAACCTAGAAGAGTTTTTTATTGGTTTGGATGATATATTGAAAGATACTCCAGATACTTATCGAATATTTCTTTGTGGAGACTTCAACATAAACTTTGCTAATTTAGAATGTGTCAATACAAAAAAAATTATTGATATAACAAAATCATACAACTTGGAACAAACAGTCAGAGTACCCACAAGAATAACTGTAAATTCCAGCACTATAGTTGATAATATATTTACAAATGCTGAAGAATATAAAATAGCTGTAGTAACATCGGCGTTGGCAGACCACTTCGCTCAACAAATATCAATACCGAACAATTACTCAAAACGAGAATCCTTAAAAGTTCGGAAAATAATTTTTACCCATAACAATCTTATCCAGTTGAGACATGCTTTGGAAAAAACTGACTGGTCGCCCGTAGTAAATTGTGATGACGCAGATAAATGCAGTGAAACCTTTGTACAGATATTGCAGGATAACGTTAGGAATAACTCACAGATAAAAGTCCTTGGACTACAAAACAAAAGAAAACATTGGCTTACAGATGAAATAAGAACAATGTCAAGAATAAAGAGACAGCTATATGAAGGAAAACTGCAACAAAAAGTGGACGAAACGGCTTATAGATCTTTCTGCCATAAATTGAAGCAAAAAGTGGAGGAAGCAAAGAAAAGTGCATATTCACATTACATAATAAATTCTCACAACAAGGTAAAATCCACTTGGAATATCATAAATGAAATAAGAGGCGGCAGGAAGAATAAGTCTGTGGATATAGCGGATTTTAAAGTAAGTCATGAGGATAGCACGGATATTCTATCAGATTTTAACAACTACCTCATTAATGTTGGTCTTACAAGGGGAACCTGCACAATAAATGATACAATCGGGCAATGTGTAAAACACGTGGCTGAGACATTTTCATTGTTTTTGACTGATCCTGCAGAGGTGTCTGCGGCCATACATTCTCTGAATGATACATCAGCTGTTGGGCAGGATGAGATACCTGTAAAGGTTTTGAAATTTTGCTCAGATATACTATCGATACCACGCACGTTATTAATGCTTCTTTTACGGCAGGAACATTTCCAGGACATATGAAATATACTGTTATAAAACCAATATATAAAAAAGGAGATACTTCTAATTTTCAAAATTATCGCCCAATTGCTCTTATTTCAAACATATCGAAAATCGTAGAAAAATGTGGATGTACATAATATATTGAGTAATTCACAAAATGGATACATTAAAGGCAGATCAACTATACGTGGAATTTTTCAGTTTCTGGAAGAAGTAATCGGTGGCATGAGTTCCAAGGACTGCGCAAGTGCTATCTTTATTGATTTATCCAAAGCATTTGACCGAGTAAATCACAAAATACTATTGACTAAACTGGAAATTATGGGTATTAGAGGCATTGCCTACGACTGGCTCAAGTCATATTTAACAAACAGAAAACAATGTATCCAGCTTGATGACTCTCAAGGCAGACAATATAGATCGGAGTGGGGTGAAAATTCTTATGGCGTACCTCAAGGCTCTATTTTGGGTCCTCTATTGTTCTTATTATACGTGAATGATATGCCAGAGGTTGTCCAATGTCAGATGGTTTTATATGCGGATGATGCTTCTTGTGTAATAAAAACAAAGTCGCTTAGTAAAAATATTGATGAAGTCATAAATACCATAAACAATCTCAACAAATGGATTGACAGTCATGGCCTTGAATTAAATATTTCAAAAACGCAACTTATGCTTTTTAACAACAGCGTGCAAGATGTGGAGATTCGATGTATGGGGAATGTACTCACCTGGTCCGAAGAAGTTTCTTTCCTGGGAATGACACTTGATTCCGCTCTGTCTTGGAATCGTCACGTTGATCATCTTGCTTCAAAACTGGCTAGTTTTTGTTACAGTCTGCGTGTAATAGCAAAGTGTGTTAGTGCTGAAGCTGCTCTAAGTGCTTACAACGCATACGTAAACTCTAGACTACGGTATGGCGTCATTTTTTGGGGCAACTGCGTAAATGTAGATCGTCTTTTTAAGTTACAAAAGTCAAGCCTTAGAGCTATTTTCGATCTCAAAAGAAGAGACAGTTGTAAAGTGCACTTTAAGAATAACAATCTACTTACCTTACCATCTCTGTATATTTTGGAATGTGCATTATTTGTTAAACACAATTACAAAGACTTCTTTGAAAAATATGAATTAGTACACAGTCATAATACAAGAGGCACTTCACACAACATTTTGCTTCAACCAATGACACATTTAACAAAAATACAAAAAAATGTATTGCATCAATGTATTAAGATATATAATCATGTACCAGTTGCTATTAAAAGTTTACCCTATCACTTATATAAAAAAGAATTGAGACAACATCTAGTCAGTAATGTACTCTACAATGCTAGTGACTTTTTTAATTTATGAGTTTGTCTTTTTTATGTGTGTATACTCTGTGGCGTATTTATACATGAATTTTTTCAAACCTATTTTATTTATTTATTTATTGGACGTATTTTATACTTGTTGTATTATAGAATGAAATATATTATTATTATTATTATTATTATTATTATTATTATTATTATTATTATTATTATCATGTTAAAATATCCTTAATTTACCGTAAAGAAACTTATTCCATTCATGAAAAGTTTAATTTATGTATTTATACCTACTTTAGAAGTGATACTCGATATGGAGATAACAAAGGAGGTCTTGTACATATATCAGAATCCTGTGAATGCCAAGCATTTTCCACAAGGTCTAATCTTACTTTCGTTTATAGCAATTTCTTGTAGTGTGTACAAGTCACGTCGAATAGCAATTGATTTGCGGTCTCTGAATGTACTGAATACAATGAAAAGGTAATCGATCTCAATAAATTTGTTAATTCAAATATCTTTGTTGTAGTTAAAAGATGAATAGCTATTGAATAGCTACTCAAGAATAATTTACATAACCCATATAGTTTTGCTGTACAATAAAGTTTCACTCAGTGAGTGTTGTCTAGACCCTGCACAACAATTATATCATGACAGTTCTACGCTAATGTGTACTGCATTGAATGAGGTCAAATAAAACTATGTATATTCATTTAGCGATGCCTTCACCCAAACAATATCAACTGGATGTTAAAATAATGCTTGACTAGGAGGTGTTTCCAGTTTCTACCAGTATTTACAATACGAAAGGTATCTGCGGGATACTAATCAATACTTTCTCTATTAGTGAAAATTAGAAATCAATAGTATAGCGGTCGCAAGGATACAAAGAGTAAGATGACATTAAAGGGAAAACAGACACCATCATACCGCACGAATTAGATACGTCCTACCGCAGTAACAACTAGTTACTAATTAATACTCTTCTGCATATGTTTCACAAAGGCATTAAACAGGTGAAATTGTACGCAGGAATTAAACTGATTATGAACCGTACAGTGGCGTACGCGCCTTCTAGCTCTCTACGAATGAATGTTAATTAGCGTTACTATAGATCTAGGTATTCACGGATGATACACACGATGCACAATGACATTGATAATTTACCGAGAGTTTCTACCTACTAACATACTGGGTATGTCATCGTGATTCGGAAATTAAGCGTTAATTACACTGAAATGGTATTACTATACCGAGCAGTGACCGCACAATGTGTGAGATTGTTTGGCGCCTAATCGAATCATTGCTGCTCTGCATGCATGCTCTGAATAAACATCGAGCTTTGTACACATTTATAATGACATTTTTATAAATTAGTGATTCTAAATGAAAAATGCTACTGGAGGTTAGAAATCGCTCTTTAAACGTTTGAATTTTGCAAAATGTTGCTTCTATTTCTATATAATATAACATTCTGTTTGGTATTCTTCTTGTCATTTCTTTCAAAAATTCGTAAGATAAAGAAAATAGTTTTCTCCTTTAACAATTATCAAGTGTTTTCATGGAGAATTCTCTTGCCTGCGTTGGTAACACTTGGTCTTCCAATGCGTAATGCACGTAACTTGAGAAATTGTCGAAGTCATTTCGTTAATCAACAATAGTAGAAGTCAAAAATACGTTTACCAAGTGGTCAATTACGATCATAGATATTCATTTTTTACGACTTACTGCGTTGCAAATAAGGTATTGCACCCCAAGGTAGATTAAAAATCAGCTGCTTACCGTGGGAAATGTAACTGTGACAGACAGACAGTACGTGCGAAAATAGCGGGTAAAGGCCTCATTCTCACCAGAGAACACCGATTGCGCCTGCCAGTATATAGACGAAATGGTGAGCTTCTTAGTCAGTGTAATTTTATGAAAACATTAAATCTCGGAGGTAGTTTGATTCTGATATCGGGAGGTGCATCTTTCGATACCAAGACGAAGTTGGAGGTTGTTCGTAATGGCAATGTGATAGGTATATAAGGCTTATATTAGGACCACATGTGGTTCCATCTGTATCTTATATGGGCCCTAATTTCCATTTAGTGTATGATATCGCTTGCCGTCATTGCCAATATTGTACAAATTTATCTAAATGAAGTTCGCATACATTTTTTGGAGTGGCCAGTCCATGAATCTAATAGAGCATGTCTGGGACCGTGTTGGGTGGGCACTACAAATCAAAGTTCCACCAAGAACGCTGGAAGAGATAGAAGTAGCGATCACTGAAGAATGCAACTAGGTGAGTCCAGACTAAATCAGAGGTTTTATTCAGTCCTTGCCCAGGCAGATCACAGCCCTAATATGGGCCCCAGGCGAACATACTTATTATTAGTTCAAGTTTTCCTTAATTAAATTTTTTGTTTTGGTGTTAGGTTTTCATTTTTATATTTATCAAGCATACAAGTGCAGTCTATGGTTTTTTTTTTT
>SMLS01046170.1:0-21304 GCA_004785975.1 Popillia japonica | reverse complement strand
TGGCAATTATCAAAGTGTTTGGTGTCCTGTGGGTGACAGTTATTGATAGTCTTCCACTTCGGCACCAAGAGATCCAGTGAATATTTTCGAATAACTGCATAGAATTTCATAAATTTGAGATCTTTTCATTCATTAATGCTTTATTGTACAATAAAAACGCTGCAATGTTGAAATTTTTGATTCTGAGTACCGGAATCGGCATCAACAAGTATCTAGTTGATTTCCTGTCATCTATTCCCAGCCCTGCCTACCAGTGACTTTGTAGCTCACTCTAGCTCGCTCTAGAAGAGGTAGAAGCTTCTCAAAACTATAATATAACGATATCCGCAATTTGCGAGAAATTTAGAGGAATTCATCCTCGACTAGTGCGGAAACATTGTGGAACCATGCTGGATATGGCAGTTTAGACTAGCTTCAAGAGAAATGTCGAATCACCTCAACAAAATCGGAAAAAAAAACTAACTAGGGATCAAAGTTTTCTGCAATTCAAAAACTATCGTGAAGAAACGGGATTTTCACCGAACGATGAAGAGCTTTCCTAGACTAAAAATTATTTATAAATATGTCTTTACAGATTTGTTATTGACTTACAATGCTGTAAATAATTCTGCGTTCTTGCATGCATCTTTGCAAACAATCATGGAGGAATTCGATGTTTGAAAGTGACGTCAATAGAAACTGTATCGGGGTTTCCCCCGTCAAATCTCCCGTGAGGACTTTTAGCAAAGCTATGGCGTCCTATCGTCTTCATTTATTATAGATTTTCGAAAATTTATTTTACAAACTGGGCTAAGATTTCTGATATCCAGCAAATTTGAGCAAATACGACATAAAAGCGTAATCGAAAATATTTACCTGTGGCTTCCTACGTTCTCCTATTTCACCTGGATTTTCCATCTAATTCTGCACATATTGGCGTGGATTTTTTTGAAGATTAGCGACACTACGATTTAATCAAACTTTAATCACAATTTTTTTCAACAGTGTTCAACAACAGTCTTGAAAAACTTATCCATCCGATTTCGACACATATCGCTCGGTGCACACTAACAATTCTAATACGTACTTCGGAGCAATGCAAGGGCTAGCAGCCTGGTTGGTAGTTGTGAAATTGTCGGCAGCCTTTGTAGTTTGACTTAACAAATCATTTTATCTCTTGGGAATAAAGTCAAAAATCAGTTTATGTTGTGGCAGTGTAAAGTTATGGATACGCAATCTCCAATGAACAAGCTAGCACAACCTCCAAGTCCTCATTGGGACCCATTCACACCCTTATAACATGGGCGTAACGGAATTTCATCCGCTTGGGAGGGGCTACACCATGGCATCTCCATTTTGTTTTTCATCCATCTCCCTTACCCGTACCGATCTTCTCTTTCGTAGACAGAAGAATATTCAGAGTCGTTATTAATATAGTTAATTGGTTTAGTTTTATTCTTATTTCCCCACCCCCATTATCCCTCTCCATGTCCCACTAAATAAATCCAATTGTCAAGATATGTGTAACTACACCTTTAATCCCATTACGTTAGGTGTATTGGGTGTACCATGGATGCTTCTGTAATTTTTGGTTTTTCTTTTAGGTTTTCCAACGCTTTTGCGTGGCTGTTGTAATTTTTCCACGTTAAGTCGACTCCTCTTAATTAATTAATTTAAAAAAGTATATTTTCGAATGATTGGGCAACTTGCACTGCCATCTATGGTTTGTTATGGGGAGCCCGAAATTGGTACGTGAATAATTTGATAGATGTCGCTGTAGAATTCCAGGAATCGGTACCGGACGGGTATTTACATCTCCCTTCACTTATGGGTTTGGCTAAAAAGATTCCTACTTTACTGTTGTAGATAATATAATAAATGATATACATTATTTGTTGTTTTTTTTCTTATTAATAAGTAATAAATTTTAAAACGTCCATTAATATTGTTAATTGAGATATAAACAAAACTTTTGACAATTACGTGCGCGTGCATCCCATACAATTTGCACATGCGTACGAGCACAAACTCCGGGTGCATGCATACTTCTTTTATGCCTCGGATATAGTGAACAAAATGGTGACCAAATATTCGACTTTTATACGGGTTTACCGATCGTCTTTTCTATGAATACGTTTCCAAAATGTACCGCGGTATTAAGCAGGCACGGAAATAATGTTCAAGTGAAGATAGTGGCCCATATTTGTTAATAATCCGAAAAAAAGGTAAGTTTAAACTTGGTATAATGGTTGCTCATAGAGTCTATATTTGTTTGGCCCGCTGATAACTGTGCGAAAATGATCTTTTATAACATTCTGTAAAGACTGTTTTCCCGTCCAAAATATTCTAGCACGCTTGTGTACGAAAACAATTTGAATTTATCCCAAATTGTTCCAAAGAGTCTTGCATATTCCTATTGAGACTATTAATAAATTTAATTCTGAAATAATTTCTGTTTGTAAATAAATAAAATATATTTTTTTTAGATTACAAATGTCTCGTGCCGCCGAAAAAGAAGCCAGTGAAGTATTACACTCGCTATTATCCGTGGAACGCGTTGAAAAACAAGAGATTATAATCGAGGGCTCCGATGATCCGACCACAGGCTCCCACACCTTCCAAACGGACCCTAACACTAATGAACGAAACGAAAACGAATCCCAATTACAGTGGCGCACTCCCGTATCAATATCGCATTCGATATTCTCAACAATTGACAGTAATAGTCAATTTCCCCAAACAATAGGTGATCAACAGGTGATCCTCAATCACTCCTCCACCACTCGCCTCCACGAATAACACGACAAACTGTTTTAGGTGATATGGGAAGGTCACACCATCCAAGTAGATCAAGAACCACATCATATTAATACCATATACACAACAGCAGCTCCCGTCGGACCTGTAGTAGAGATAGAGGAACCTAGACAAGCCACAGCTGTAGTATCCCAAAAAAAACCCAAAAATAAAACCCCGCCAAAAGGTAAAGTAAAGCTCCCCATTAAAAAGAAGAAAAAAGCCGCATTATATCTAGACGGCAGCTCAGACCCCACGAAATTAGAGGAAAGCGCTGTTCAAGTTAAACAGCGGTTTAAGAGGGGGTGTGAATGTCAGGATGAGAGCTGTTTCCGGGGTTTAAACCCGGAAAGTGTGTATAAACACCGGCTAAATATCGCCGAATTAACTAAAGGCGAGCACGACATGTATTTGATGGGTGTTACCATGGCTTGTTTAGCAAATCCCGATACTACGGTCCGGCATAAGGAGAGGCGTAGATTACGCGCTCAATACGTGTATCAGGGGAGAAGGGTTTGTCTTGACGCATTTTTATATTTAGAAAATTGTACTCATTACCAGTTAAAGAGGATTAGAAAGCATGTTATGACGCACGGGGTTGCTCCTAGAGTCCACGGCAATCACGGGAAGAAGCCTCACAATACTTTCTCGCTTGATATTTATCGGCACGCTACCGAATTTTTAAAACAGTATTTGGAACAGCATACTGGCGAGAGCGGGGTTGGTAATTCAAAAATGATTATTCAACTACCGTGGGATATAACTAGGAAAAACTTGCACGATGCTTACAAAGAGTATGGCCAGCTGTCGGAGCCTGGCATCAAGTTGATGGGTTATTCCACGTTTAGGCATTTTATGAAGGAACAATTTCCTCACGTTAAATTCGCCAAAGTTGAATTAAAGAATGTTAACGCTCAACATCAGCAACAGCAGCAGACGAATCAACAACAACAGCAGAATCAACAGCACGAAACCAACGGCCAACAAATCCATATACAGCATAATATTCAAAAACAACACATCCAAACTAACGCTAACGTTGAGCGACCGCGCGAACAACAATTGGAGAAGTGTATCTTGAACAATACTGAGATACAACAGGTGATACCGCTAGTTGTTGCTCCGAACGACGGTGGCAATCCTCAACATCACCAGCAGGCATTTTTAGTAACCCCTGTGCCACAATTATTACCGAGTGGTAATATAGTGACGTCGCAAAATCCAAATAATCACACTTCAAATTCGTTCTCATATCAACTCACTAATACCGGATACGTCATCAACGAGCAAGGCAATCTTGTTACTACGATGGCGAACGCCCAACATCATGCTCCTTATACGTTTAATAGAATGTAAATATTGTGAATATTTTTTTATACTATAATGTACTTTTGTAATAAGATCTACTTTTTCGAATCTATCATTGTTTGACGACAATAGATTTCAGATTTCAGAAATTAATCGGTGTGTACAAATCTACAACATTCAATTTCTAATTTATTTTAATATTTTAGTTCTACCAGGATACTTTCAAACAATTCTTAAGATGTGATACAATTCGTTTAATTTTTTTTTTATATAAACGTTTAAATATAATTAACAATAATATTAATTTGTAAATAAATATCTAAATGAATTAAATATATTTCTTGATAAATAAATAAAGATATCTCTTTGTTCGACGAAATTTTTTCGAACTATATTGGGAAAGCTTTATTAACGTTAGCTGTAGGCATTTTTCGGAACTATTGTGGGAATTCGGTGTTCCTCGAATAGATGACGCAGCTTTAGGGACTTGTAATCGTACTACGTTAAAGGTAGTTTCCTTCCTGGTTGCAACCAACTTAACATCTGCTATTATCTAGTCGTATACCCTGGACGAGGTGGAAAATTTTCTGATATATTTATCGAAATAAAACGATCATATTAAACAAACAAAGACGTTTATTTGGCACACACACTGTATGTAACAAATATATTTAACTAATAGGTTTTTAAAGTACAAAAAATGTAAGCTACGATAGTATCCGTGTCCACAAATTTGATTTTCGTATATACGTAAGTGATAGATATTATTATAATGGAAATATTCAATGTCATTTTTTCCATTTTTAACGCTCAATTTGTAAATATTAACGTAATAGTTATGTACAAGAACTACAGTCAATGATTTCAAACGAAAAAAATAATAAAAATAACAGATATACATAGTACTCGTAAGTTATTGTAATTTTACACTAACAACATAGAAAGTATAAGAATGCATTTTATCACAAATTTTAAAGATATATTCGTCAACAACATTCGGATTAATTTTACGTAAAAATTGATAGAGATAAAAAGGAGGGGGAGATTGTGGCAAAATTACATTCAGTATACAATATCATATACTTAAAACTATAAGAATCATATATGCATTTTTTTGATCATCCTTCGCGTATACACTGGCCTTACAAAGCAGGTTTTATTTTATTCTATAAAACAGATTATAAAATAAAAAAATCTAATAAAGAATAGGTTTTTGACACTGAACATTGCGTAATTATCAGGGGGTCAAAACATACATATAACGATTCCGTCATTTGAAAGATCAGGTAGATTGAGTCTGTGTTGCTGGCCTCTTGCGGGCAGCTGTAATATTCTAGAATGGATTCAGACGTGAAAACCACAAATCCTAATTACATTTATAATAGGTTATGGCTGTTGAAATAATATGTACGAGATAAAAAATAAAAACAAGCGATATTATACGAATCTACAGGGCAGGATTAGTTAACATTTTTATGTTGATGTTTCCTCGATTAACTAAAATCTTTGGTGTTATACCCTGCCCTCGAGGCATACGAAATTATTTAAGTATATCCGATTACAGTACATATAATTATCCCTGTATATACAATTTTCCAAATTAAATACAATATTTTATATTGCAAAATAAGGATCACATTATATATTTCACACAATGATTAGGTTTTAGCAATATACATTTCGCACGATTAGATCATTTTTTTTTAAATTACACAAGCTGTTATTAGAATTTGTACTGCACTACTCAGATTAAATTTGAGATACTTTTAAATAAAATTAAAATTGAGATTAAAAAGAAAAAAACAAACTAATTGCGTTCCATTTCTTTGCATTAATAAATTATATTTAAATATTATATCACATTCCTAGAAACATCAGCACCTTATTTTATAACCATGACATTTTTATCTCCTGAACACATTTATTTTATTTTACTTCGTCTTACATTAAAAAAAAATTAATAATTATATTAATAATAATAATAATTAAAATTGGAATGTAGATATGGTTTCAATATTAGATACACTATGTACAGAGGCTGATGAGAGCCAGAATACTGTAACAAAATGCCCAGAATATTCTTACACATACATATAAGGGGGGGTTTATAAAAATTAATTCAATTTAAATTAATTTTCGTAAATCTCACCTTCTTTAAATATTACATTAAGATATACGTAGATACATGACGATTTTCTCGTTCAAAATGGGCCGTTTTTTTTATACAAAATTAAAATTAAATTAATCTTTTCATTTTTAAGATATGCTTAAAGTTTAAGGTATAAGTCAGGATTTTCTTTTTTAATATGTAAATACGCTTACGTGTATATAATTTACATGACCTTAGCACTAGTAAAAATTAACATACTTAACATTAAGCTTTGGGACTTAAACTTAAAAACTATAAACGTAAAATAAGAAATATATTTGCACTTTGACAGCATTTTTTGACGTTATAACTTTGATGATTGTCAATTAATTTCTAACAACTGTCAAGGGAGATATTGCACATTTTTCATTTTAATTCCAACAAACGAGATAATTTCGAAACTCCTGTTAAAAAAGAGGGGGCAACCTGTGTACAATACACTTGTATCACTTTAATACTCTTCTTTGGTTTAAAATGTAGTTAACTACAAGAGAGAAAACAACTAAATAAATTAATTTTAATTAATGTTTTTGTCGTAATAGTGTAAAAAAAAATATACATATATATAAAAATATTTCTTCCTTAATTAATTAATTAATTAATCAATCAATCAGTCAATCAATCAATTAATTAATTAAAATAATCAATAATAATAAATTAGTGAAATATGCGCACTAATTAGAATAAAACAACTAACCATTTAGTTTTTTATTCACTATGATGAAGATGAATACCAATTCGCTGGTGCCGTTGGGGCCCTCTTGCCGGGATGGTACAGGTGAAACGAGGCTCCCGTTGCGCTGTGATGGTAAAATTGCGGTTGTTCAATATACGAATACACTTGTGGCTTTAACGGAAGGGGGCTGTCAGGGTACTGATGCCTCAATACGTCTTGATAGATCGGCGTTTCGAATCCGACGCCCCCGTGCAATTGTTGATGTTTATCTCTGGGTGATACACTGGACGGCGGTGTCATTGTCGTATGGTAATCACTGGTGTAACTCGTCGGATAATTTTGGTGTTGCGATAATAAGAATTGATGTTCGCTGTACGAAGAGGTTTCCGCACTCGTCGGTGCCGATAGCGGCCCGACTTGGGCGTCTCCTGAATAATATCCGCACCCGCTACTTCGAGGACTTGTGCTGGTGATGCCGTGCACGTTAGCTCGTATAACGCTCTCTCGATTAGCGTACAATTGTCGTAATAAAGCCGAAGCTGGTAAAGCTCTTTGCTGCTGTAATTGTTGGTGAGCACCGATCCATTGGATCGTGGTTCTTTGCTGCTTAAGTAACGCATCCGTACTGAAATCAGTCGGTTGATGTACCGGGGATTTACAAGCCGGTAAATGTTTCGACATAGCGTTTTCGAGATCCTTAACCGAAGTGCTCCCCGGTTCTTCGATGTCTTTAGGACTCGTACCCTGTGGTTCTGGTATGCTGGAATGGACTGATGTTGTGGCGTGACACGATGATGTGGCCGGACTGACTACGACGTTTTTGTGGATGCCTCCCGGCGCCTGCTGTCGGTCTTCATCTTCATCTGACGATCCGTGACATATATCGGCGTTTTTCCGTTTAGACGCTGCCCGCTGAACGTTGATGTTTCTCTGGAGATCATCTGTGGACGTTGGTAACTGATTAACGTGATCAACTGTATCATTTCTGTACTCTGGGTCTTCTTCAGCACTATCTTCTCCTTTTTGAGGTGGTTCTTGTGGTGGATTGAGCGGACTTCCGCTGTTACGACCATCTTACCACAGATAGATATTTAGACTATATTCAATTTACATTTAGCATTGGTGGTACGTTAACGTACCTCCGCGATCGGCGTCTGGCGATTCATTCTCCTGCTCATTGCTGCTGATGTCCTCCCGTTTAACCGTGTGCGAGTTGTCCAACTGGCAGCAGTCCAACACCATATTTTCGTACTCATGGCCACTGTTCGAGCAAAATTTAAAGACATTTCATTACATCTGAGTGATTCGATTCAGTTGCTGTAAATGTTCATGATTTAATCAAAATCGTATTACCTTATCACATAATTAACGCAAATAATATTTTGTTCGTCTGCGTTTTTAGTGTTGCAGACGACAGTGGCGCAGGTTTGCATCCAGGTATATCCTCCATTTTTATTCATTAATCTATAGTAGTGCGTAAGTACTTGACCTTTATTTATCACTAAAAGAAACCAGAACAGATAAAATTTCATCGAAGACGTATTTCGAAATTCTTACGATCGATATGGCATTTTCTCAATTTATTAGCGTCTTCCCCGTGACACAGGGTGTACAGGTTCCTTCCGGTTAACTCGTCAGATGTGTAATCTAACAAATCTGAAACTTTCGGTTCACAGTGCGCTATCCTAAAATCAAAATTAATTCTTGTAACAAACATATCAGACTCGAGTCGTATTTCGTGAACACTTGGCGGCGGGAGGGCTATAGCTAGGGCGACCATCCCCAGTAGAAGCGGTTGCGATTTTCTTGAATGCGAAAAGGTGTATTGCGGTCGCAGACGACACAGCATCAGAACCACCTGTATAAACGAGGAAGGTACAATTTAATTAGATAGTTTGACGGGAATATTTACCCTGTATCCGGACGATTTAAAATGGCACCCTCGCTTAGTTAAAGTCGATTTCATTCGAACGCAGAAGGCTCGGTCTAAACCTTTGTAAGTCGGATTGTTTGTTATTGTCATAATTGTTGAAACTGTAAACAAAATTTTAGTTTGTTTAAAAGTTGTTTGTATCGAATAAAGTTTTAAAAAAATATCTTTTATACTCAACACCAACAGTTAAGTAACGTATAATTGTTGGTGTTTGCTGACAGGAAACTAATTTGTATGGAAGACGGACAATCGAACGTGGTTCAATTATTATTCTATAGAAATACTGTTGTGTCACACCTAGGAATGTGATATCACTTGGTCAGCTACACTAATCTAAAGTTTTTTTTTCTTTAACGATTACTCCTTGTTAATTCGACTTTCTATTCGCCTTTATTTAGTAGATCAATAATATATTTACCGTCAGGATTATTCGTGCCAGCGTTTGAGGAGCTCTCCTCGGAACTGCTCCCGGGCGATGCCATATTTTGGCCCTGCGATAGGCCCAAACCAAGTTGTTCTGCCATTTCGGAATGATCCTGATGATGGATATAATCGAAAATGCTACTACCCGTCATCTCCACCTATAAACCGAAGACATTTGTTTAGGAACGTATTGCTTCGACGAAGCAGAAGCCTCTGTAGATTAAATCTGCCGCTTAACGAACGACGGAAGTCGTAAAGTACATCAGAGATTGTTGATTAAATTATACAAGGGTTGCGTAAAAAGTTGTTTAAAATTAAATAATATTTATTATAAAAAGTCCGTCTCTATCGAAGGTTCCTATTATATAAAGCTCGCGTTATTTAGCTATGAATCACCAGATGGCAGCTTAGATTGAATCTCGAAGCTTTTTTTTAAATTAATATCCTTTATAAATACACATATGTATATATAGATAATAATTTTTAAACAAAACTGGTGTGAACAGAATTTTGATTATAATTTTTGCGTTTATTTATTTACTTTTCTATTTAAAACAAATAACCGTTTGATATCGCGAACTTTCTACTCCATAATCACCGTATCAAATGACGAACGGAGTGTTGAAAAGAATTTCAAATTACGAAATGATAAGTCTGAATGTGCCTGGCGAGAGATGAGGTGGCATGCAGCAGCAGTAGCTGGAAAGCTAAAGTCGGCCATGTTCCCGTAGTTGCAAACACCCTATTGATTGTAACCCCGCCAGTCACATTATGAATGGCAGGCACGCCGCTGCAGAGGTCTACGTGAGGAGCATTTACCGCCGCTGGAGGGTGGTTGGGTGGCAAAAGCAAGAAGCGAACTTTGGATGTCGACAAAGTAAAACTTGTACTCACCTGCGAGAGTCCTAGGTATATTGAGACGGTCTCCGATATATAAAGGAATCTACCATCGGCTGCTAATGCTAATGCGAAGCCATCCAAAGACTGTAACAATTAAGTTTTTAAAAATTCGTAAAAGAACCAACATAAAACACGCATTCTTGCAAGTATCTAACCCCTCTAAAACCTAACGTATTAAGTTCCATAAACTGCAGAGCCGAGTTACTTATTCAGTTCATGTACCGTCGGTCATTCTTTATATAGTGAAGGGATCAAACGTCATGAGAGACAAGCACAGGAAAATTGCCTGGAAGAAAGTAAACTACTTGCAAAAACGTATACCCCCACAGTTACGGCTTGACATTTCCTAACACACCGTTCTTCTTCTTTTATTTTTTGGTTTTAAATTCGCCCTTATTTTAACAACGATTTTACCGATTGCTGTCAACCCCTCGCGTCAGGCAGGTACGTAAAAAATGCGACTAGATCATGAACCGATCCTCTCTTTTATTACCTACGCTTTGCCATCATCTTAATAACCCGTTAATTTGACTTGTTAATTTAATGTGACGACTCCAATAAGTTTGAATTGGTGTTTTTTTTTGTTCCGGTGGCAGTTTTCACTCCCCATCGGTTCTTTATTAGCGCCGAGGGTTCCGACTACTTCTGCGGCATTTCCTGTTACCCTAGGGTCATTTTACATTATCTCGTGAAATTAGTTCAAACACCTAATAACGTTGTAATAATATTACTGCACACTTTTGATGGAGATGATTTGTATGTACGATACGCGAACAAATATATTTAAATTACCTGAAGAATATGGGTACCCTGATGTTGCTCAAAAATATCGATGGCTAAGCCAGCTGAAGTCCTATTACGTCCTGCTGAAAGTAAAGAGAGTTGCATTAATCGTAAATCCACATAAGGCAATTCTATGAATAAGATTAAAGGGTTCTAACCCCACGTCTAAGTTAGGGTAAGATTAGGGCGAGCTTTCTTAATATGTATTGACTCCTACGAGTAGTAAGTAATAGAGTACTTTATTAAAACGAGATCTTGATTTTCTTTTTTTTTTGGGGGGGCAGGGGGCTACCAACAAACTAAGGCTGGTGAAGAAATATTCATAATTTTACATTTTAAACGAATCCCGCTTCAAACGCAAATCAATTTCGTTTATTTCAAAAGGGGTGTGTATATCGCGAAATCCCGGATTCATTCCTTTACACAATATCCATGTCAATTAGACTAAACCAAGAGTTTTTAAACTCAATCAAATTTTGCATAATTATTTTACCGCGAATGTAACGACCCCACTTCGGAAGGGGATGTACACAAGAATTACAGTTGCCAATTTACTCGAGTTTGGTTTACAATAAGTACTCTAATATTATCATATTCCAATGGGGGCCAAAATTGGATTTACGAATTTAACATAGAAGGGCTAATGATCAGATTTGTAAGGGCCCCCCTTTACGGTGGTGGCAGCCCTTCAGTCTCATATTAGGATGACACACATTCAATCAGTGTACCGATTGGTTGGCAGTGCTGTGATTCATATTGTCGAAAATGGAATTATTTTTAAAGTGTAGGACTCGGTATAATATGTATTTCTTTTTTCTGTTATTCTCTCGTGTGACAGTGCCTTTACAGGATATGAGAAGCGAGGTAACATTTAACTTTACATGTTGTATGTATGTAGATGATTTGGAGATAGCTGTTTTAAATTCAAGATGCGTACATTTTAAAAATACTTGTAGATTTTGCCTGTGTAGAAGTACACTTTCAGAATAAATATTAGGCCTGTTTAAACCTAGGATTATTTTTTTTCTTCATGTTGATATACTCGCACAGCTAGGAGATTAAGTTGTATGTATGTATGTACGTTCAATTTAACCTTCTTTAATTATTTAGTTCGTGAAGCTATAAAAATTATGGGCGAAACTTTGGTCGGCGAGCAAAGCGTACCCACTAAATTATATAACAGGTAAATGTAATCACAGTCTAGCGACAACCTTGCTACCACCCCCACTGACATGCCTGTTGTGTTAAATTTAGAAATCTAATTTTCGCCCCCTATTGGAATATAATAAATCCAACCCCGTTCTAAAACCGAAGTTGGCGGTAAACCTACAACTGTAATTCGTGTTCATGTGGTGGCCGATTGTACAAGAGGGTTAAACTCGCTAAAATAATTACGGAAAATTAGGCTGCATTTAAGCATCGGGTGTTGCAATTAATAGACATGATCCGCAAGATTATTTCGAAGGGGAGTTTTTTCTCCTTTAAACAAATAACACTCTGTATAAGATTAGATAAAGTAAATAGAAATATAGATAACAAAAAAATCAATAGGGTGGAAGTGTACAATTATGGAAAACGCACATCTTTCATAAACCAATATTGAAAACGCGGGGTCAAATCCCAAAGGGCTTTTGACCAACGGTGAGTGGAACCTTCCACGTCCTTTACCGACCTTGGGTAATTCAATAAGTGGTCATCAGTATTCTCCAGCTTATCATATATCATTATCGCAATTGGGTAAACAATAAAAATTTGTAATAAAAATAAATTCAAGTAATCTTCTATATTGCTGTCCTACTCTCGTAAATGGAGGACATAAAAGATTCTCGTTTTCAATATGATTTATGCCGCAACGAAATCTACAAAAATGCGTACGCGTTCGTCGGCGGATGCAGATATTTCACATCGTAATATTTATATTCAATTTTATTAAGAAAAATATTAAGAAGCTTCTGATTTTGGCGTTTTTTCAAAATTTAGCAACATAAAATTACAAAAAATTAACTATCTTTGCGTCAAACTATTTTCATTAAATAAATAAGATTAGGTACGAATTTTGTAGCCCCTGTATAAAATTAAAAAAAAATCCCCTTTCAAAATACTGCCGATTTTGATGGAAAATAACTTTTCTCTTAAAGAGACTTAAACTCTTTTTCTATCGGTGTGCCGCAAAAGATACGGTCTATGGACATCGGCAGTCCGTTTGATGACGAGTTCGACTGCAAGACGTTTTTGTAGGAACTTGTTTAAAGAACTGGGCATACGACTGCTGTCTTTGTCGATGTACACACTAATATTGTACGTGCGACAGAAATCATGAGAGATCTGAGCCTGGATCCAGATCCGTTGTTGCGTTCTCCCGATTGACTGACCAGGCTGACCACGATACTAGAGTGATGTTCATGACGATACGTTGTTTTGTATTTTCTATTCTTTTTCATCATCTTTCAGATTAACGGTAGGCCAAGGTGACCCACAACTTAATGTATAAAGAACTAAAGGTACCCGGGGACCAAATTTATGTAATATATCGAATCTATTGACATCTATTTTTCATGAACTTGAATTCACTTCCTGTTTATCGAGGTACATTTTTGTAGAAATTAAATCGGACGTATATACAGTGCAGTCGAACGAAATCGTAACGCTCTATAATCTAAAATCTTACCTTTTAGCGTTTTATTCGGGGGTGGTCCGTCCCGATTCCAGGGCGGGTCTCCGTGTCCGGAAAAATCCCTTAATTTCAAGTAGGAGATGGTCAGCCTTATAATACTGGCTTTGTCTAATTGTGAGGTGATCGCTGGAGGTAATGGCAGCATCTTAGCTAGTTCGTAAAATTCAAAATTCTCTTTACCCCTCCTAGATCGGGCGGCATCTCGACTTTTTTCTTTCCTCAATTCCAAAATGCTGTAAAACGAAATACAGAGAGTGATAATCGCGTTCGATTGCGGCGATGTTGCAGTTTTAAATATAAATTTTCCTACTTTTTGTACGCTTTGTGTATAAAAAATTCATGCATATTATAAGGGAGGGTCGACATTAATTGAATTTAAAAAAAAATCTGAAATTTTATCGCTAAAATATTTCAGTGCGTCCCCCGTTTTTCGACCGATAAATTGCGGTAAGAAACGTTAGGGGGCTAACAACAATGATAAGACGTCTGTGTCTTTGTCGTTATTTATTCTGACCATGTTTAAGAGCAAACGGACTGTAGTAGCGTAAGGAATTGCTATAATATAGAATGGCTAGTATTGAAATCAAAGATTCCTATGGGAGAACTTGAGAATGAAAGCTTTGAAATCGGGGCTGGCTGTGCCAGCTAGACAGCGGTCCCTCAGGATGAATAAATGTGAAAAGAAACATTGACCAAGGAGTAATCCACGATGAAAATGACAATTTGACACATTGTAGTGGAGTAATTTTTCGGTTTTAATAATATTAAATTATATTTTATCGTATTAAAAAAATAAAAGGTTTTAGTACAGGTTAAATTACGAATTACGCTATAGTCTGTCGTGAATTTCAACAATACCCAGTGTAGATCTTTGCGATAAACTAATGCCTCTTGTTTTATGTATCATGATCTCCGCGTTATTCTAGTTATTTTTTACAAATTATCTACAATGTTCTCATGGCAGGAATATAAATATTTTGTGTACTGTATACACTGGCGTTCGCAGGTATTTGTAGCCGGTTAAGGCAAATTTTTAGCTAATTTTGAAGACATAAAGAGATAGAATAATTTTTCTCCTTGTATACAAGAGCGATAGAAACAAATCTTACACCGATACAGTCGATAATTAACCAGCATTTATTATATCTTTTCACGGGTGTATAACTTCTTATAGGTGAGTGGCCAAAGTGTAAGGAATCCCTCGCAGAGGGGGTACCGCGGGGGGTCACGGGGACCTGTCGTATGTCAAGGCTGCGACGGCAGTCGCTCAACAATGATTGTTCAATAAGGGCATCCGCATACAAGGGGATGTTGTTCTATAGACCCAAACAAAGAAGGCTGTTCGCGAAATGCGAAATCGCCGTTGAAAACTAACGATAAGATCGAATTGAAGTCTCGCGTATAGGGCGTTTTTGATCTCTCAGATGGCTTGATTAGTTTTTGTCATAAACGAGTATCTTGGTATGCTACATCGCCATGAAATATTTCGCTTAATATCTGAAACTGAAGCGGCACCGATATAATTGTTGTAACAGTTTGTAACTTTCATCCGAAGAATGTATTGAATTCGCCAATTAGAAAGCATTATTTTCATTAAAAATATCTCGCGTATTTTTTTACACAACTTCGAAAATGTATCGTTTACAATAATTAGACATTAAAGTCCGCATATACTGTCACAATATTGATATTGATCGGATTGATCAGCTAAGCACAGGCATAAAATGTTGGTGAGGCATTCCGATAGTCTGGCATAATAATTGACAAGTGCTAGTTTGCGAATACCAGCAAAAAATAAACGAGTCCTGACAGCATCCAAGCCAGCAACGAAACCGTACCTTGATCCTTCCGAAGCACATTAATAACTTATCGATATTTATATATACCTACGTCTGTCGTTTAGCTTCAAAACAATAATCTCGGATTAAAGGAACTAAACATATACAGTTCGCTTCAAAAGTTCTCGTACACTTACATAACAGGCAGCTCTCAACCGCATTACGGTACCTATATTATTACAGGCAATTATTTAATCTTGACGAAATTATTACGAGTAGTAAATTGGTGTGGCAACAACAGAGTATGTGCCTACTTGATGTTTTATTAGTTTAACGACATGCTCGTTTCACTTTCACTTGTCAAACGAAGATTTACATACCTACATCTTAAAAAATTACGTTCAGCTTGCTTTTCTCTGCCTTTTTTCCCGATCTATTTGCGGCAGCGCAATAAAGGTACCTACGTCATACTCTCGTGGATGTTCAAGGAGAATCCCCGGGGACGTATATCGTGATTAGTAGTTCGTACCAGGACACGTACTAGAAAGGGCATAAACGAAATGTATTCGCGGGTAGCCAGTCGTCAGCATTCTTATAAACGGTTTTTCTTTTACCACCTCTATAGGAAGACGTGGGCCATTTCAAAAACCCAATTGACAAGGGTCCGTACTTAGTTGCAATGCGCACACATGAGAAGATAAAAGGCGATGTCCTCGTTCCCTAGAGCTTTCGCAGAGGTGTCACCAGGTACAAGGGACAAGGATAAGGATAACCTAATAAACGCTGTGTAGGGGCAAATCTCCACGGACGTAGGATGACGACTGAAGTAACACTGGGCAATTCTGATCAATTTTACTGAAACTTTACCTTAATTCTGTTTTCACACTTCTGCCCTTTTTAGCAAAAAGGTGGATGCGCGCCCGAACGCATAAGGGAAAATACGGATAAATTGACCAAAACAACAACTGACCGTACGGTTCTAAGGGTTTCCTACTTAAATCTATTATCTTGGGGGAATTGATCTTTGCTAAAGTAGGAAGAGGAATTTCTCTTGCAATCAAGGATTTATTCTTTTGCAGTTGTTGATTGTGATTCAATTGAAAGGAACGGAAAAGATGAACCGAGTAATAATCCTTGTATATGCACAATTAACAGATAACGACTTGTACTTTACGACTAAATACTCCCCCTATCTTGACGGTGGGAACGCTGAATATCTCGATTAACCCTTACCCTTGTAACAATTATATAATTCTCCTGGAGTTAATATTTATCGCCATTTTAATTAGAGTAATCGGGAGTACTCAGTTAGAACTCGAATTACTACTTGGGACGGAAACAAAACAAATTTCTTAACTCCTTAAATCGAGGATCGATAGAATAAATACAGTTTGGTGGAAATGATGTTTGTGCGAAGCAGGGATGCTTTAGTATTTGCTTAGAATATTACTTGAGGCCACAGATATACCATAGGAAGGAAGGGTCAAGCATTTATTATTTCCTGTATACCCTAATAAATAAATATACACACACGCACACACATACGGATAAATTCCTTGATGGTAGGTGGATGCTTCTAGATTATGTTTGTTCGAGTTCGAAAAAATATTTATATATATTTATGATTAGGCTATTGTTATTTTTAATAGCGCATTAAATTTATTACAACAGTACATTAGCTGTTTGTAATACAGAAAGCGTTTTAAAGAAAACGAGTGTAGCTTATTGGCGTCAAAAGCATATAGCCACTTTCTTAGAACTGTACGTCTGGAATATAAATTCTTTTGTCACAAAAAGAAACTGTAAAAACTACATTGTCTGTTGTATGCAGGTTATAATGACAATTTTGAAACGTTTCCTAAAATGATACTTGAATACTAATTGCAACCATTTAAGTATCTATAGGTAACATAGCATTTTTAGAATTGATTATATTGGTAGGCGTATGTACATATGTAGGTACTTACACGTTACTGAAGTTAGATGTTGACGCAGGAATTTTACGAAATCGTTATCGCTAGTTTCTAAAATATTTCACATTTTTTCAATTTGCGTCATTAGATCGTGCTTGGTAAATCTGATACAACTCTAATTCCAATTGAACAAAAATTTTCTTTGATTAATACAGTATTTTCCCATTTAAACGTATTCGGCTAACTTAACAGAAATGTGGGTGAGATTGAGAATATTTTCACCCATGAAGGTGAGGATATTCACCAAACTCCAATCGTTTCTTCTAAACAAAATCGACGAAGACCAAACCGAAAACTACAGCACCATTTAGGACATCAGTTATGAGAATACATCTTTTACATTACCTAGTGCTTCTATGAGGCAATCAATTGAAGCTACTGAAGATTCAATTACTAGCCTACCAGAATATTGGATCCCCAAAGAAATACACGAGATTATTGATATTTTTACGAAACGATAGGATACATTCCAAGAACGTAAAGGTATTGGCTAATTTCCACTTGTTGGCAAAATATTATCCGCCAATGAATTCGTCGATTGTGTGGATCATTTTTGAGGATCCTTCTAAATAAAACCAGCGAAAATTTGGAGACCTCTTCAACAAACATGGAGAAAAATTTGTATTCCAGTATGAATGTGCTGCTGAAATTAATTGAAGCAATTGAGGATTCAATTAMTATGGCGTCAGAATCCTGAATCCCCGAAGAAATACTTGAGATTATTGATATTTCTACGAAACAATAGGATCTGTTCCAAGAACGTAAAGGTATTGGCTAATTTCCACTTGTTGGCGAAAAATTATCCGCCAATGAATTCGTCGTTTGTGTGGATCATTTTTGAGGATCCTTCTAAATAAAACCAGCGAAAATTTGAAGACCTCTTCAACAAACAAGGGGAAAAATTGTAACCCAGTATGAATTGGCTGCTGAAATTAAATGAAGCAATTGAGGATACAATTACAAGACGGACAGAATACGGAATCCCTGAAGAAATGCACGAAATTGATATTTTATAACAGAATTGCGGCACCATTTAGGGGACCAGCTATCATAATGGATGTTGATTCAAAACACAAAGCCCAATATGAATGAGCGGTTCAAATCAATTGAAGCAATTGAGGATTGGATGCACTACTGTTCAGAAATATGTGTTTGAATTGTTACAGTTTTTTGCACAGCGATGTATATTTTATTGTGGATGGTATTAATCATCTCATTCATGTTAGATAAAAGAAGAAAAAGCATCAATTACCTGACAGTTACGCTTGTCAAAACATCATATATCTTATTAATTTATAAAATGAGTAAACACTATTAGAACTAATGTAGGATTTATGTATAAAAACCATATAAGTCTTTATAGCACCTAACTAATATAATTAATTAATTAATTAACGTTCATTTTATAGTAATTACATGCTACAACTATATATTTTATTATAATTCTATGATTTTTCCATTTCAGCTCGAGGCAACTTCTCCACGGCGAGCGGTGCAACATTAACATCCAATTGCGTTAAAAGGTATGTATTAGAAACACCACAGTACCATTATTTAAAAATACTACGTGGCTTTCAGATTATATCAAAACTTTTTTTATGGTTGCACATGTTGCTCCATAACAAACATTTTTCTTTAATATCCAGATAAATAGCAGCAATTACAAGGTGTTTGATTATCCAATTAAAATAACACAGAGGGTAGATAACATCCATATACCGGAATTATTACGCATATTAATTCTGTAACGCCCCTTTTCCACAATATGCACTATAATACATCAATTGTTTTATTAATTTTTTTTTGCTGAGGCAAAATCGAGGCGAACGAAATAAAATTAAAATAACCAGGTACACATCGAGTTTGTGCATTTGGAACTGAGCTAGCATAAGTGAAACACATACATTTTGACATTTCAAAATTATCACCCCATTCAATGTTATGCTACTTTATGAGGATAATTGTTTTGGCAAGCATGCAAAATCTAATATATTATCAAAAAAGAAACATACCTATTTCGTATTTGAACCGATTTAATGGAATATGGCGATTTTGGGCAAAACTCTAGAGAGCTATGTAGGTGTTGTTCAGAATGTCATCTGACATTTTGGGGTAGCATATATGGCGTGAAAAGCTAATTTCGACATTGAAAATGCGTGTGGTAATTTTGAAATCGTACTTTTGCTCTTAAACATTTCCGAAGCGATAAAAATATAACACTGAAATACTAAACTACAAACAGGAAAATAATTGCCACCAAATATGAATCGAAATCAACAAAATTAAAACATATGAATAATAATAATTAATGAGGTAATTGGGTAAATCACAAAAATACACTAGAACAGAGATAAGTATAACATGCCCTGGCTCGAGGAGAGGAGTCTGTTTGTATGGGACACACAGATCCGCTGGTACGAACCAGGAGTGCGTGAATGCAGAATTGATGTTAACACCAAGTCCAATGGGTGTCTGTCTCTGCAAACTAGATGAAACAGCGTAGTCCATGGCCACAGCTTGGTAAGGTAACATGGTACGCACCGCACTCGCGAAACACGTAGCACAAAATACTGGAAGTTTGTGTTTGTGCTCAGAATCCTCGACGAAGTTAGGGGAGGCGTGTTCAGCGCCGCGTCTGGTGCCGTCCCAATTCAACTGGTTGGCCGGCGTCGTCGAACTACGGAGAGAGACGGCGATATTTCTACGGGTAGCTATTCGTTGATTGTAACGCCTACGTAGATTGCATCAACAAGTAGCCAATACTGTACCAATGCTCACACGTCATATTATCACCTAGTTTTACAAATACAGAATAGACAACTCCATTTGACAATTAATGCAGTTCATATAGGATAGGACAGCCTGTACATAGTCTAATATCTGATAAATGCGATAATATATTGTCCTACTTGAAAGAATCGCCTTGGAAAGTAAATATTTTGACAGCTCCAGATATCTTAATTTATTATTTAATGCGGATTCCCATGTAGTGGGGAGGATGTTATTTTTACGCCAGGCCAAGATAGAATTGATTTTCCTCTTCTTTTTTTCCTGGCCAAAATTTATTTAACAACCCCATAAAAATTTAAATTAAATTTATTCGGTCCAATCTTCGAAGCTTAATTTAGAATTGTCGAGGAGCGTTTTTCCAATTATAAACATCGCCAAAATCGTGGGGTTGTCTCGCATTTTTTTAAGGGAGCTGTTTGGCCAAAACCCCCGATCAAATCTTCTTTGGGGAATTTGACGATTTGCTCCAACAAAGCTGGATATGCTAGTGGAAAAGGAACGAAGCAATTATATTACGAAGGAGACTTTGCTTTTATGATCCGAGAGATAAAAATATGCAAATAGGAAGGATTCACTTATATGTTGGACGTAAATGAAATAAAAGTAAGGGTCAAGCTGATAGTGGCGACCTAACATAGATACAAATTAAGATATTCTAATTGGTGGCTTGCAAGAACCCCGAATTCTTTATCTGGGCACGCTATTCTACATACTTGTATAATTAAATTGCCAGTAAATTATCTTTAGTAATTCGAACTTTATTAACACGAAATTGTAGTTGGCCAAACAAAAATAACCAAACCGACTAATTCATTATATATTTTCATTGCGGAATCGTTTCTGTTAAAGGTAATTCCGTACGGAAACAGAGGCAGTTATCATGGCTAGAGGCTATAAGTTCTGTCACATACTGTTCTAAATCTGTATTATACCCTTAGGGGGCCACTCATTTCCTCTTAATTGCCCTAGTTGGACAATTACTTTTCAATTAGTGGTCCTTCAGATAACGTTATCAATTCTCTGGCGCATACTTTAACTATAGAGATCCCATCTTAGTTGCTACACAGATATTTGCCTAGCCCTTTATTCAGATATCACAATCTTGATTGTATGTATGAATATGTTAGTAAGTTTAGACCTTC
>SMLS01046164.1:0-12169 GCA_004785975.1 Popillia japonica | reverse complement strand
CAAAAGCTCTTATACGTTAGATAAGTACAACGCGGAAAGTGCTAGAAGTCCTAAAAACATTATTTCACGATGGTGTGTTACGGCGCTAAATATTAAGCGCAAGAATAAATGTTATTCTGTAGACACAGGGTGTTATTATACGAGTATTTCTAATTGCGTCGAAATGATCGAAAACATTTCACGTTTTTACTTCCTCATGATGCAAACCGATGTAAAGTGCAGGCTTGTTAAAAGTGCCCCGGCATAGGTCTGAAATACTAATTCCGTTATTGTTGTAGCTATGCTTTCCAACGAGATTCTCTTCAGGGTAAATTACCGTATCTCGTAACACTAAGAGGTGAATGATTTATTCTGTTGGACATACTTCATTTTCTCTTCAGACCTCCTGTCACGACGTACCGATACCCGGAAGTGTATAATTTTTTCATGATAAATAGATTTATGTAAACATAGAGCTCTATTTCTGTCTTATTAGGGCATCAAGAGTTAAGCGGATTTAGTTCAAAACAATAAGTTACTTTACTGTATTATTTGTTCACTATTATGTGTTACGATTGGCAAGGATATAATAGGATTATTAAATAAAATTGTGTAAATTGTGTGAATTGTCTAAACAAGGGAGTAGTTAGATGAAGCGCATAGAAGAATTTTTTTGGTTATTACGGTCTTTGAATGTCCTTTCGGTAACAGCCAGTTCATACAGATATTCCGAGGCGAATTACTAATCAATTCGAATTGATACTTATCTATGAGAATATTATAAATGATAAAACTCTTTAGGTGTGTGTCATGTATACTCTTGTCTTTAACTGTCGTAATAAACTTAAAATAATAACCATGCATCGAAATTGGCCAATTGCCAGATTATTAGGAGCAGTGTCTGATTCGACCAATTCTAAAGGAATAGAATTCTGTTGGTCAAGAAGAGCTGCAACGGGTTAGCATTCAACAGTATTGAGATTTGTTATACAGGCTGATTCAAATTAAATGCGCACCATTGCCATCTGCGTTATTCTTGATTCCAGAAAGTAGGTTAAATTAGCAAAGTATTAGTGTTTTTAACCCTGATTAGCATGCAGTTCACCAAAAAACAATTGAGAGAGAAATTTCAAAATTTACAATTTTTTTAAATGGAACACCCTGTAAATTTTTAAAAATTAATAAATCTTCTTGGACCAGTAGTGATTATTTTTCTTATTAAACATGCCTCTAACATGCCTGAAAAAATTGTTTCATCACTCCATAAAATACACTGTGCTGCATTCAAATTTTCATCACAAAAATTTATTAACCATCGACAGAAAGCTAATCTCCGGTCTGTAATGTTTGAGATATTCTGAATTTAAAGAGAATATACTTATACTTTTTCAAAATTCTTTGAACTGATGAGTAACTTAATCCCAATTCCTTAATGGCATCTCGAATAGAAAATTCGCGATAAGCGTCAAAATATGCTAACACTATACTTTCTACTTCTTCGTTAACGATGATATTTTTCTTTGTTGCCTTTTTTCTAAATAAGCTATCATGTAGTCTACTGATTGTAAAGTTTTCGATCTGGCTGCTGTCGTATAGATTAGTGTTCAGCATAATATTTGCTAGTCCTTATTGAATTTTTACTACATACAATGTATGCTTCCCAAATATCGCATTTCTCCAAATGAGGAAATATTGTCAAACAATAAGCACCGAAAGTAAAAATAAATAGAACATCACAAAATCAAAAAAACGGGCATACTATTTTGTTCTGTTTCAAGTGAAAAAAACCTACTTACAAAATAAAAGTGTACCATTGACATCAAGTAAACTCCACCATAACTACTTTGTTATTCGTTTTAGGACAATAGTGTATTAAACCTTTTATATTACAAAGAAAGTTTTCACTCGGAATCTTTAAAAATATATAGGGTGTTCTATTTAAAAAAATTGTAAAGTTTGAAATTTTTCGAAAATGCGTCATTCAATTGTTTTTTCGTGAACTGCATGCTAATCAGGGTTAAAAACACTAATACTTTGCTAATTTAACCTACTTTCTGGAATCAAGAATAATGGAGATAGCAATGGTGCGCACTTAATTTGAATCAGCAATTTAAGATTTACCTGATCTTATGGTTTTTTGACCAAAGCACGGCAGATGTATTCATGTTACTTGCCCCAATCACAATGTTACTGTAAAAGAATAAGTTTATCAATATCAAAGCTACATAGCGTCAAAAGTTTGCACTGTGATTTAATGAATCATATTCATGTTTGCTTATAACGAGCTTATGTATGTCCACAATTATTGCACAGTAACATGACCTTGTTCAATGTTAAAACTAAAACCATTCAGTATGTTCCTCTGCAGTATCGCATGAATGTGCCCGGAAAATCTGAAACCCGCAAAAAATATAATTCCTCTATTCGATTAATAAGATATTAGGAGTAGTTGAACATGGGAAATTACCCAGGTATTGGACGCTCACAAAAGAAAAAAAAAGACATTGATCATCTTAGGTTTCTTTTTTGCCAGAGCAATTACTACAGTTTTTTCCGTTCCTCCATTTCCGTTGCAGTCAATACCGATAAGGTAATCCGTTATGGACTCATGGGCAGAAACACCATTATATTGAAACAACCATAGTTGCCAGCACGGAAAATGTGTGTATTGTAGTAGGGATGCGCGAAGCGAATTTTGACGAGTAATATTCGATCAGTACAGGGTGTACAGGAACAGGTATGCCGACGAGCATCTTATGCATACGTCATTGCGAAACATTAATTATAAAATACAAATCCCACCTACAAAACCAGCGATTTTAACATTTCTTGAAATAAATTTGAAATGTAATTTCTTTCGCACTGACGTGATGGGCTGCTTTGACGATATTTGGTTTTGAAACAAGCATACCTGTTTCTGTGTATCCTGGATCAGGTGCATTCCAGTATCATACTGACCGCTGAGGATTCTTCTTCTCTCAATTGTTCCAGAATGTTTATTTACATGTTGTGTCCATGTTGCCACCGTTGGCAGCAAGAACATTGTGCATTGGTGGCCCATAGTTGCCACCTGTGGCAACAAACGGTATTCTTTGTTTCTTAGGCTGGAATAGTATTATTAATGCTGTCTGGCACGAAACCAATAACTTTATATGTAGTATTCAGTCGCCTTGCTTGTGTACTATACTGCGTTTGTATGTGCAATAATGTATGAAAGAAGCGATAGTGAGCCATTTGAAGACTCGAGGTCTGACTATTTACCTGAGTCTACTGGTGATCTGACAGTTTGTCAATTGCATCTGTTCAAGACGATTCAGATGTTGAGCCTATAACAATGACCGGCATTTTTACTGTTGTACTCTAACTGTAACTTTTCTTTCCAAAAACAGGTAAAGTAATGTTTTGTACAATTTCTAACAAAAATAGATACAAAAAAACTTCTTTTTAATTTTTGAAAATCTGGGATAATACATTGAACTCGTCTACAGAGTCTGGACTCGAAGGGGTTAAGAATCATTCATACATTTACATCGACAGGATATATCGTCAAGTGCCGCAAATGCATTAACAGAAGGAAAGAACCAAAAGCAAAGGGTTTAAGTGAAGCAAGAGAACGTCGAGAAGTTGAAGTTTGCAGCGCTGTTGAAAACAGCGAACCTTGTTCATCAAAACAAATATCTGAGCAAGTTGCGATTCCACCACGAATTGTGCGAAATATTTTAAAAAGACAAGGCTATCGTTGCTTCAAAGAGATTTACGAAGAAGATAGAAGGAGACGAACTAGATTTAGTGCAATTGTAATGGAGAACGAAATTGATGAAAATAATTTTATAGAAAAATATTATTTACAGATGGACCCACATTTATTTGCATGGACGGTACAATCCCTCAGTCACATGGTACGAACTGAATTTTGTGAAACAGGAGAGAAAGGAAATTGACGGAGGAAATTTTTTTGAAAAAATATTATTTATAGATGAATCCAGAATTTATTTGCGCGGATAGTACAATCTCTCAGTCAAAAGGTATTGGTCAACGACAAATAAACATCTTGTTGCACCCCTTCACACTCAATACCCCCAAAAATTAAATGTGTGGGCCGGAATTTTAGGTACTGAAATACCGTCCGTTTTTTATAGATGGTACCTTAACTGCTCAAAAAAATCTTTCTCTGTTACAAGAACATATTATACCCAGTCTCCAAGGCATGGACATACCTTTTAATAACATCTGGTATAATCAGGATAACTGGCCTGCACATACTGCCAGTGTTGTGCAATTGTACTCATAAATCATAAATTTTTCCTGATCGCCTCATCAGTACAAGAACCGCAATTACATGGCGGGCCCGATCCTTTGACTTAACCCCTTTAGATTTTTTTCTTGTGGAGTTACGTTTAAAACACGATTTATAAACACCACCATGAGTGACCTCAAACCTTCGACAATTTGCAGCAAAGAATCATCGATGCTATCAACCGTATTACCCCTGAAATGCTTGAAAATCTGCGCAGAAATTTTTATTATAGGCTAGGATATTGTCAATACCAACAAGGTGGGTTGTGTGAATACCGTATACATTAGAAGTAAAATCCAATACGTTTACTATATTTCATTTTTTGCAGTGTAGGTATTCTTATTTCGCTCTTATTTAAGAAAAATGTTTTAAGTTTCGCATAATTAAAACTTATATTTTATACATTGTAGGTATTGCCTTTATAGGTGCATTAATGATTGTAATGAAAACAGTTCGGGGATTAACCTCTTGGTCCACTCGGCGACTCAGTCTTGCTCTTCCCAGAGTCCCTGCTTCGTAACCGACCCTTTTTTGTATTTTCCTTGTAGGACGTCAAGTAATATTACTGGGATAAATGCATGGAAACTTATTTTGAAATTGTTTCAAACGCCAGTGCTGTTCTTGTTAGGTGTTACTGTTACTCTACTGTTTTATCGATTAAAGTTTACTGTTCATGAAATTATAGCTTATAAAATACAAAGCAGTAGTAATTGGGTATGTATTGAAAATCTAAGAAACAGTTTCGTTATCGAATATTAAGAACTGAAATTGATTACACACCCATACATACATATATGGATTCAGAATCAATTATTTAGAATATTTACTTTTTAATTGGTAAAAGTAGATCAACTTAATAATACACATAACGACCTCTAACAGCCTACAGAAAGAATCAGAAGCTTCCTGTTCATTAAGCTGAAAAACGAAATTGTATCTGCAATAAATAGAAGACGTATGTATCTACATACTTAAATAACGGTTACGATTTAGTAATTAAGTAATAATGATAATGATAGTCAAATACTTTATTCGTTTCTTTGAGGGCGTTCAATTTAACAAAAGCCACGACAAAATTAACAGCGCTGAATATACGATCAAACATATAGCGAGAACCTTTCAGATGCTCACAAGTATAAAATTCGATCTCAAATTAATTACTTGTTTTTCTCTCACTCTGTAAATTATGCGAATACTCTGAATTAATGCCGTGGTCGGTCGTACCTACGTAATTATCCTGTCATAATTATATGATACTTGTGGTTAAATTAAAATTACGACCTGTGCGTGTAGGTTCAAAAATCTGTTAAATGTTAATGTGCTACATAGCACGGTTGATCTTGGATCATATAAGATTCACTCGTTAATTTAATATTTAAATGTGAATTATTCTCTAGGCAGAGCTTTACTAACTTGTTATGTAGATGATATTATTTTAATTGGTCTAGGTGTATGCTTTTAAAACTTCACTTATAACATTAGGCATACATATATTTATCATAGTGGAAAGAGTAGGTATTATAAAAAATTGACTGTGAACTGTACACCGCGTCACGAAGTCGTTATTTGCAACAAATAATTAGCAATAAATTCGTATTATTAGAACTTCGCTCGAGTTACATTTAGACGTTACCAAATCCTGTAAGTTGGTGGACGATCAGTAACAAGTTCAATTTGTAAGAAATATTTACAAAGGTTTGCGACAATTGTAGCTTGCTGCAACAAGCACAAAAAATTGAACTAAATTTTGCTTCGCTCTTGCTAACTACAGATTTTCTTATAGTTCATGGGTATTTTTGTACATCATGTGCAGCAGTATTTATTTACCTATGCAGAATGGACAATAGCAATAAAAAATTGTTAATTTCTATTAAGCAAGATGTTCAAAAAATACATTTTTGTCCATGATGTCGTAGGCATTGCATTAAAATAAAACTATATATACATAGGTAACATGTGTTTCTGGTTTATGAGGTTACGGTTGACCAAGAGGCTCCATCCTACTGCAGCATCTTACTTACACAAACCAGAAATTATCTAGACGACAGCACCAGGATTCTATATACAAAAAGCTCTTCAGGACGCGGTGTCTGTCAGGTTGACTTTCAGAGAAAGAAGATCACGAACATGAAGTATACTAAATGTTTGGGCAGGAAAAGAAAGCTAAACTGAATATTTGCTTTTTGTGAAGCCTGTACGATGCCGGGAAGTGATACTTTTATAGCTATCAATATTTTGACAAACTCATTTCTGTAACGACTGTACGTCTCACATTATAGAATTATGTGATTTATATCTTGTAGCATACCATATTCGCAACGAACACTATCTAAGACACCAATCTTGACTAGGCGACCATGCTCTTTCAATGGGTCAATTTCAATGTATATATTGTAGAGTATATCGTTGTCTTTGTACAAATCTTTTCTAGTTATTTCAGTATGTACTAAATAGTAATTGTTGATTTGCTATCATATGCTTTCTGATACTCTGCATTCCATTGTAAATCACCGACTATTCTTCTGTAGCTCCCCCAATCCAAGATATCAGAATAACATTACATATTAATTTCACAATTAGCAGCATTAAAAGCAAGACCGAAGTTTAACTTAAATTTAATCAGTCGCACTGTAACTGATTTTGCAACATTCATTTGAGGCTCATGTCACAATCTTAGTTTCTCGGACCACTTCCTAGCACTAGTCCGCTATCACACTGTGTGTACATACATATATAGCAGCTGCTCTAGTAGTGGCGCTAATTGCTGCTAGGTACTCTAAAAAGTCGGGTTACAGAAAGTGCAACTTGAGGTTCATCAAAAATCAAAAATTTTTCAAATTTTATTCGACAATTTACCTAAAATTTACTTAATTAGTTGCCAAGCATTTTACTACTGTTTGGATAAACTTAAAGTAAGATTTGTGTGTTGCATAGAACTGCGCAAAACCTCTGCAATTTAACCGCTGCTATGCCTCCTAATAATTAAAAAAAATATATTTAAGAATTTGAATTATTAACTTGTCAATTTCCTTGATAGGATGAAAACTAACAAACTGGCACATAATTTAAACCATACATTTATTTTAGCATATTTATACAAGTTTTATTTTATTTCACATTTTAAATACAGATACCGAAAATAAACTGTATTAAAAGCAGTATGACATTGACATTAGAAGTGTTACACTCAGAAGAAGTAATTTGTTCAACTTGATTTTTTGACATAAAAAGACTATAGTTAAAGCATACTATAATAAGAATATCGATTTTTTATCATTGACACCTTTTTGCGAAAAAAATGTCTCTTACTTTTGTGCAAAGGGATTCATGTTCATGAGAGCTGACTAATATAGAAAAGTTTATTTATTGCGTGTCGGTCTACAAGTGTCAAGCACAACAAAATGCCTTGAGTTCGAAGACGTCAAAATTATCATCGTGTTAGAGACTTTCACAGGGACAGACTTGTTGCCTGGCGAGATGTTCCTATCGTGAAATAGGTGGTTGTGTTAATTGTACTGCAATGACTGTAATTCGTGTGTGGACAGAAGAAGGTAGAGGAACACGAAGAAGACCAACTAGTCAATCGAGGCGTACCTCAGTGCGTCGAAGCTCGGCGCTTCAAACAACTAGCTCTACGAGACCGTTTTGTTACAACGCGTCAAATCGCTGGCCAATGGTTTGGAGAAGAAGGTAGACCTGTTACTAGCATTCGATCCTTTCGATTTTTTTCATCTCGTCCACGATTAGTGCTTCCTTTAACTGCGAACCACTGGTGGACACCAACTGGTGCAGAAAAAGGGAGCATTGGGAAGTCGTCTAGGTATGCACGATGACGGTAGGAAGGTACGCCGCCGGCGTGGAGAGCGACGCAATGTTGGGTTTGCTGTTGAGTTGGAGGGTGCTATTACTTATGGTAACCGATCACCACTTCTGTTTATTCGAGGCACTATGACAGCTGTACAGCCGTGGTGATTTTATCAGTGCCCAAATTTGAAAGCAAGTTTGGTCCATATAATGGCAATCTAATTATTTAAAAGCATATAATTGGGACGTACATAGTTCCATAATACTAAAATTATCATTGGAAATAACTTCTACATCCAACATTTGGAAACGAGCGAAAACGTAAACAAAAAAGTTGATATGCATCCAAGCAAAATTGTAAAGACAAGTTCTAAAATAGTTTGTAAAATAAATTAAATGTTACATACATAGGTAGGATAATTACTTAAGCAATTCAAAAAGATAACCTTCGGTAGTTTTAACACTCAGGATCTACTTGCGACGTATAGATAAATCAGGACATCTGATAATAATCCAGTTATACTAGAAACATCTTGCTTTATACTAATGTAGAAGTAAGTAACTCTATACAACATATTTTAGAATTTTTATTATTTATCTTCAGCAATATCTTTGAAACCTTGTACACACCTAGAAACAACATCGGTAGCACTAATAAATCTAACATATAATAAGTAATTGCCGAGTCATTGACATTGTTTATATAATATTTCCATTTACAATTTAAATGAAGACGTATTTTTTCCACGGCTAGTTTATCGATCGCAACGTTAACAGAAACCATCTGTCATTAGCGAGAGACAACGCCAAGAGATCGCTAATATGCGCTTCTGTTTCATTATGAATTATAAATTGTGATGGGCACATTAACAGTGTATAATTATAGGTGCGTACTGATGATGACGGTGATGCCCTCGATACCTACTGGAAGGTCTTAATTAGTAGAACACTTTTTATTTAGGCATCTCCGAAATGTCAAATTAAAATTGAATAGATTAGCGGATCGTGGAACCGGCAATGATGATGATGCTATGGGATATCTGGCAAATAGAAATCACGGTATCTATAATTAATTATTTTGGAAGTATGAAAAGATATATACGAATATTGAAACGTTTTCAATAGACTGAATAATATTTTCTTAATTAATGCATCACTTGTATGTACTCGTATATTCGAATCAATTACAAGACGTAACATAGCATCCTACTTTGATAGTTTTGTCCCAGTTGATTTAGTTGTGTTGTTGCAGTGATATTTAGTGTATATGATAATAACGACTTATTTGTAGTAGGTAAGTGTGTATATTTAATCTGTGAAATAAAAAGACAGTGACAATATTGTAAGTATATGCTCATAGTTACTTTAATTCCTCCTTTTAGTCCTGTCACTGCTTATCATGTACAGCTTCATTGTACAGCACTAGATACGATGAAGATGAGTTCTTCTTCAGTATTTCCAATACTTTTGGGCTGGGTACCATTGTTCAGTACACAGTAGAACAAACCAATCCATACACCATCTTGACAACTGCCTCTTCAATCTACATTTATTAATGTAAAATAAACGCTTTTCTTTTAATACTATTGGGCACTGTATACCCGTATGAATCTTATGTTGACGTGATGCGTGTGAAAAGTGTCGGGAAACTACAAAGGAAAAATAACGACTTTGTACAAAAGTACCAGGGCGTTTCATGTACGATGGTATATGCCACAGGAGGCTTGAAAAGGAGGAATTTCGATATATTATACGGTGTTTCTACTTATATGTACATATCTCTTAAGCTCTTGACATATTGTTGGCCTACGAGACGAAAATGAACTTACTTACAATTAGTTGAAGTGCTCAACCTGTGATCTATATTTTGACAACTGTTATACCTGGAGCTGTTTTATTGTTAAAAAAAGATACTTACAGGAATTGACCTACAACAATAAAACACTCTTACAAAAGAATGCTCACTAATACACTACAACTCCCACGTGAGTTGTTTTGGTGGACACGTTGATTGCCTCCTCTACAATTTACATTTATATATATTATACATTTATTATAGGTATTATATATTTTACATTTTATATTTATACATTTTTTACATTGACATTTATTTGGCAATATTTAGCCAATTGAAATTTTCAACAATATGGCTTAGTTGCAGAGAAAAATTGATTTTGGATAATCAATTTTGCCAGTCATAAAATGTCAAAGTAAAATGTGTGTTTGATTTAGACAATGAAGGCTGCAATGAAGGCTCAAGAGGACCAATTCTTTGTTAGTCACAGAATTAGTCAATATGCCACTCAAAATCATAAATTTATGACGAACATTACGTTCATGTAATGTGAAAACATTTACTGGCAATAATAAAGTGCTCAAATGAAACTTAAGTGTATTTGCTATCTATTGAAGAGAACAGTTAGACAACTGCTGGTAGTTGCAAGAAAATATTGAAACAAACAAAACTCGTTATTTTAAAATTCATTACAATTATACATATAAAGTAGTCTAAAAATACGGTTACGATCCTGGTGAATAATAAATAATAAATAATAAATAATAAATAATAAATAATAAATAATAAATAATAAATAATAAATAATAAATAATAAATAATAAATAATAAATCATAAAAAAGCATTGAAAAGAAATATCATAACTAAGTGCTTCGTGCAATAATATACAAAAACGGATTAAAGTGACACACTCCAAAGGAAGGTACAATATTTGCTCATATTAGACTTCCATTAAAAGTTTGTGATGTTATCGGAGAAGAATGTAAAAGGAGAATCTTGTCGAATCCCTGAATTGAAACAACAATTAAAAAAATTCATTCATTTAAAGGAAATTGATCCAACTGTGTCGATAGTATGTTCTTATAGAAATAGTATTAAATGATATCAATTAACCTAGTCTCCTTCTGTCTATGTTATTGTTAATTAGATGCCTTTATTGTAAGTTATTCTTGAGAAAAATTCGGTAGGTGGCCCAATAGAAAAGGTCGGAGTTCGTGTAATACATATAATGCATGTATATAATACATGTAACGCATTTCTTATTTCTCCAATAGGTGGCCTTCTACTTACATATTAATTCCCCATAAGTATAAGTATAGTTTGTTTACGATAACCGACGAGGCACGCCATAACCAGTAACTTCAGAAATAGCTACCTATACAAAACGAAATACGCAAAAATAATTCTCAGTATCGAAAATATAGGATTTTTTGCGATGTAAAAGTACCCGTCCTGTAGCATGTTGCCATCTCATGAGTATGAACCAAACCGTTAACGCGAATTGCATATCAATGTACTATCATGACTTAATACATAACCTATTATGGAATAATTTGACAATAACGCGTATCGCCATTATGACGTGCCTCGTCTGTTATCGTAAACAGACTATAGTTAACGGAGTGGTGGCTCGTCTGCTAACAGTTTTTTGAAATGTTCTTTCTAGAATAAATATTTTATGTCAATATAATAAATGTGCGAGTAAAGTATTTGCACTTTTTAAGTTCAAAAATACTTTTATTTGTTTAAATTCTGTCTGTATTACTACAAATTTATGTATATTATTATGTAGGTTATGCATGTATAGGTATTAAAGCTTCATCATTTAGATTTACAATGACTTATTTATCATTATTTAATATAAATATAAGTGCACAATATATAGTCTTCAGCTAGAATCGTTCTAGACAAAACATACTGTATTAATTTATGCCTAACTTAACGCTAATTCTCGAACACAAAGACTAATTAAGCGGATGCCGTTGGACCACCGACTCATAAATTCACTGTGGCGGGACAAAAGTATGTCGCAGATGTCTTTATGGATACGTGCCCACACGTCCATACATTGTGAAAAGAGAAAAAGCTGCGCTCGAAGAATAAATCACAATTAGTACCTATTTTCGTTCACCCGCTTGAATTTTTATTTATTGATATTATTGTGGTGACATCATCAGACCGACGACAATATAAAGTACGCTTATCGAACGGAGAACGAAAAAAGAATCGAGGAAAAGAATTACCGCTTCCTGAAACAGTGGGCATCACAACAAATAAATTTACATGACGAACA
>SMLS01046163.1:0-16542 GCA_004785975.1 Popillia japonica | reverse complement strand
CTCAATTTACTGGACCGGAACCGGGTCTGGCGATACCTAAGACTGCAATACGTGGTGCAGAAACTGAGTGGATTACAAAAGCACACCAGGGACACTGGAACAACGTTGAAAGGCAGTTACACAGCAAACGGATGATGAGGCAGCCATCTCAGCAGTTAGCAGCAGATGTGCTAGCTCTTAGCCGAGTACAGCTTAGAACAGTGACGAGCTTGTTAACAGGACACGGCTGTCTAAGGGAATATCTGCATAGAATCGAAATCTTTAAAGATGAACCTATCTGCAGATTATGCAATGAGGAGGAAGAAACAGCCTACCACATTGTATTTGAATGCGCTGCATTGGTACAACGGAGACAGTCGCTTTTGGAACAAACTAACCAACCAAGAGGAAAGAGATTTACCATACAGGCTATTAAACCTAGGAAAGGGGACAAACCTGTTTTTGTAAAGATTTTCACTAGGTACGGAATAATACAATACGCCTTAGGCCGCGGTGTTAAGGGGATGACGCGAAACCTGATCCGTACCCAGTGTGCAAATCAATCAATCAATCAATCAAGCCATGTAAGATTCATGCAATTCATGCACTGAGGTAGATTTTGGTACAAGAACGTAGTATTGTCAATGATTTTTGGATAATGTAAATAATGAAAACGTTCCCGATAAATGCTTTTTTTCTGATGAGGCTTAGTTCCATCTTTTTGGGTATTTAAATCAATAAGATATGAGGTTGTGGTCCACAGAAAATCCTCATGATTTCGTAGAAACTCCACTACATCCACAAAAAATAGGCGTTTGGCTAGCAATTTCAATTCCTGAAATACCGGAATTGCTTGGTCACCATTTCAGTTGTATCAATAAACTTACGCTTAAACTTAGATCACCTGATAATATTTCACTCGGCAGTGTTTCTATGTTTTTTATGGCGATGGATTGTTGTGAGGTGTGGAGGATTATAGGTAATCTGGTTTCCAAGCATTCATTGGATTCGATGAGATACCGCGCTTTCTTTTGCGATTTGTTTGGCACTAGGTTTCAGTGCCATTGGTGCACATTATTAATGACTGTCTGTCTTCGGGTACATTTCTTTCTGATTTGAAAGCGAGTAAAATCATACCGGTTCATAAAAAAGGTGATAAGAAGTAGGTTGGAAATTGTCGACTCATAGCTCTTCGGTTTTCACAAAAATTTTTGAAAAAATTATTATATTTTCTATCTGGGAGTTAGTTTCGATTTTTATCTGGTAGATCAACGGGCGTTGCTATACATATATCATTCCTTGAAGCATGTGTAGACTGGATTGGATCTAAGGAACCATGTTTTGGATGTCTTCTTCGATTTGACAAAGGCTTTTGATGTTCTAGATTATTCGTTGTTATTTTCTAAGATTTGGGCAATTGGAATACGTAGAGTAGCACACGATTTATTTAGGCCATATCTCAGTGATCGTACTTCTTTTATATTTACAGTTACCATGCAATTGTCCTCCTCAAAAAAATGTAGCCCAATAATCCCTACACTTGATATCGCAGATAGTAGTTGATGCCCGACCCGAATAAAGAGGCCTCTCATGAACATTCCTGGGATTGATACCACTCCAATAACGCGTATTTTGTTTGTTCTGAACCACACAATTGCGTCAGGTGGCAAATTCTGAAGGAGCGTTTCGTATATTGCTTGTCGTAAAACCAAATCACGTTTGGAAAGTTATTGTGGGACTACCATTTTACATGGATAAAAGTGAAGGTTATCATAAAGAATTCGATGAGCGGAACGATCTGGCAACCCCAGGGCGGCCGCATGTTTTGAAGAAGAGTTCCTAGGAGATCGCAAAACAGAGTCTCGTACTGCCTTGATGTTTGCAGCTGTTCTAATGGTCCGTGCTGCTAACTGGTCCTTTGCGAAACACATTTCCAACTACCCTGAAAGCTTCCACCCACGATAAGATAGATCCCCGGACAGGAACAGTACCTCGAGGAGGAATATTGTGCCGTAAACGGAGGGTCCGATGCACCACAACCATCTACTGGCCTCGTGAAAAGTAGGTTTGTAATGCAAGCGCGCGTTGCTCTTTCACCCAAAGCATTTTGACAACTGATGAGAAAGTGTCAAAGCCGAACCCTGTATTAACAGCTTACCTGTTGAAATTAGGCGAACCTCTACCCTTTGTTGTTTTAAAAACTCGTTAAAAACATATTTCTTGAATAACGTATTTTATCCGAGTTCGTGGCTACAAGATTGTGATATCCTGTGGATATTTTTTTCTTGTTGTTATATTATATGTTGTCTTAAACTGACGACAATTATTATATTATTATTATTATATTTTTTAACCAAACTGTAATGCTGAAGTATATTAAAACCAATTGTTACAGCCTTTTATTGACGAACTGCATAATGGGGAACTGACAGAAGGATTTTCTCAACAAGACAATGCACAGCACACAAATAGCGATACACAGTGGCCTTCTTGGAACAATTTTTCGATAATAGTAATAATAATAATATTAATTTTTCATCAAGATTTCCCGATGCGACAATTTTATTTTTCCATATTTGAATACCATTTTCAAGATCACATAATACAATTAGAGAGCTTCGCAATGGTATTACGGACTGCTGTGCTGACATAACCTATGCTGACATAACCTCACAACACCCGGTGTTGAAAATATGAAGAGTTTCTGTCTTCAGAATAATGGACAACACTTTCAGCATCATCTTTAGTAGCATTATGACTTTTAAATTTCACTAATATAATAAACATTTTCCGCAAAGTAAGATTTTTAATTTTTATACATATCACGGTGATATACGAACGAACGAACTGTCAAAGTGACGCACTGTAGCGTTTGAAATCATGGCCATCTATTAATACATACCACACAAATAGTTGCGAACATTTCCCGGTCACAAAAGTTACTAACATACGGCAAACAACCTAGGGACCCGGTCAACTAATAGTGGCGTCCTCGGTCCCAAATATCTTGTTGGAATTAACTTGCAAAAATGTTTGTGTTCGCTGGTTTTCAGGAATTTTAGAGAGAGAAGTGAAACTAACTGTATGAAAATTAAATATTAAAGTTGAATATAATTAACAAACCACATTTCATTTACGAACAATACTTTATTTGCATATTCACGATTAATACACTATACCCAATTAAGTGTTAGGTTTACCAAAATTACCTATTCACCTTTTATTCCCCTCTTTTAAAATTCAGAAGTGAAGTTTTTACAGCTTTGCCAATACTGCAAAATTTACGACCTTCCACTTTCGCATTTTTATTGGCACATTTCGCACAATTCCGCACGCAATCCTAAGTATCCTAGCAGCAAATGACGCACACTTAAAGTAGAAAGAAAATTTGAAGGAATAAATACACATTTATATACCAGTTAGCACCATTTCATGACAAGTAGTAATGTTCATACATACATACGTTAGGTGCTATAATGGTACATACATAACTTAGATAATAATTCCTTCTACATGCGAGAAATATTTTTAAGAGTTTATCGACCTCTCACGTCATTGCGGCACATCAATACGAAAAATTGATGCAAAATAGTTCTACTACTAACTTCGCTCACTACATAATTTAGCTCGGGGGAAATCCCCCGACATCTGTAGCGCGATCTAAAATACACGTATACTATATTTTTCTTTCGTAGTTGCTACCCTGCCAATAATTGCATGTAATTTTGCGATATAAACAGGTCAGATATTACATGCTCGAGCATGTAAAATAGCGTTTAACATGACTGTTAGATGATGACTGTAGCGAGGTGTACCATTGCATGTAAAAGTTGCGTTTTTATTTACTTATTTTTTGTCTAGAAGTTAATTATATTTTCAAAAGATAAGATGTAAATATAAAAACACTAGTAGTTTGAGCAGCAGTGAAGCAAAATGTGGTAAATGTGTGTTATTAATCTCCATGCATTTTAAAACCTGCAAAATTTAAAAATTAGTTTGCAACCAGTGTAAGAATTCATACGAAATATGTATGTATGAATACTGAAAGTTTTAGGTCATGTATCAACTAAGTCCTTTCAGTGGCTGTCAAACGACGCCAACCACAGGACGAATTGCAAGAGCAGCTTCGTTGACTAAGACTCTATTTTCTTCCTAATAATGATGGTTAAAGATAATACTTGACAATCACTTCATCTAACTACACATGTACCTACATAATGTATATGGCATTTTGATGGCAGCCATATTGATGTTTCATTAATCACACATACGCTAAATTACGTTTGATTAGATCTAACCGTGTCTTTAATAAGAATGCTTGGGACGAAATGAGGATTTTTGATTGGCGGTCCCAACAGCCCCATCCAAATATCAACCTACTCGAATTATATGATAAAATAAAGATCTGAATGTGGCAAATATGCTGGTGGTACAACTGTTGCTCTCTGAACTTTCTTCAAAGATTTGCAAGTCCGAAGAAACCAGCAATAACAAGTGCATTGCTTGAACGTCCTTTGCAAATATCCAAAATAAAGTTAGAGAGTGTTGTGATAGGTTCTCTGGGCCTCTAGTTGTCAGTGATGGCAGTCACCATCAGACGAATTTTGTCTGGGCAAACATTTCTGGTGCATGCTCGTGCTGAATTCAAAATAGACACTAGGCAACAAATGAACGTTCCATGTGATGCTTAAAAAATCGTGTCACCTGTTTTATGCGAGAATTGTATTAATTCGCTAAATATAAAATATGGTTAATATGGTGAGAAACTCTGAAGATCTCCGAAACTTTATTGTAGAGGAGCGCAAGAGGGGTAAATCCTGCGGAAACATTGCGAAAAAGTTTTGAAAAATTTCGAACCACCAAAACATGTGAAACAGAGTGGGGAGGGGCTCGGAAACGAAAACGAAAAGTGGCTATTAACTCTGAAATGTCACCTAGACAATTGAAGAAGGAACTGGACTTAAACGTTTCTGACAGAACTGTGCAAAGAAAATGGAAGAAAAGTTTTGGATGAAGATAAATAAACGAAAACGGCTTGCATTTGCCAAATAATATATAAGTATGCCAGATTCGTTTTGGGACACAATAATTTGGTCCGATGAATCAAACGCGTGGTGTAGACCAGCAGATCGCCTGAAGTCGAATATGGTGCAATCTGCGGTAGAGCACGAAGGAAGATCCTTAATGGTATGGGATTGCTTTTCTGTTCGTGGTGTGGGGAACCTCGTAAAAATTGACAGTTGGATGACAGCAAATGTTTATGTTAATATTTTACAGAACAATCTTCAAGAAAGTGCTCAACAGCATGTATTAGCATCTATATATTATTATCATTCAGCAAGATAACGAGCCCAAGCATACAGTACGCCTTGCCACAGAGTATTTTCAGAGAAATTTAAATGAAAAATTTTGTTGGCTAGCTCAATCACCGGATTTAAATCCGATTGAGCATGTATGGTCAGTATTAGACAGTGAAACTTCGCTGGAGGGTCGTACCAATATGACAACATTTTGGAATGAAATATAACGTCAATGGAACAATATTCCATGTCATCCAAAATAAAGGAGACAACACTAGATATTTACTCATTCATTACTTTTTAATCTTACAAAAGATCATACACTTTAATTTGTCGGACTGTTTATTAGAATTATTGATTTTTAATTTGTATTATGTTTAGGTAATGTTATTACTAGATAAAAATGATTTTCTTATTTGTTTTTGTTATACATTTTATAGCTACAAACATTGATAATAAATTTATAAAGTCAAGAAAATGAAATAAGGACGTCATAATCGTAAGCTTTCATTTGTCGCCTAGTGTAAGTCCAGTAGCGTTAGTTATTGTAGTTATAAAGATTATTGACATAAAATAAGGTTATGCCTAATAGGTTTGCCTAGATTCAAACGGCGCCGGACCGAGGATATCATCTGTTTGTCATAACAACAACCTCCATGTTGTCAGCCTCACAATACACATAAATCCTAAGGCAAAGACGCTCAACCATTTACTGCAAAATTTGTCTGACCACCTTATTAGCTACTACTGTTTTGATTTCTAATATTTTTTTTTGTCTTCAAAAGTAAACCATTCATTTGATCTTTTCGTTTTCTCTACTTTCATTATTCAGCAATTTCAGCCATCAATTCCCACTGCTTTTACTTTCCTTCCAAGCTTGGGTTCAACCTCTGCATATTCAGAAAGGAGAACCATTAAGCATAGAATTTGAAGCAAGAGTGCTTAACCTCCACACCACTGCAGCTTAATTGTTTATTTTTCCATTTTTTCCTGATTATTTTTATCTAATTTTCTTGTCAGGTTATGAGTGTAAGTGTGTTCAACTCCTGCTGTGTATTTCCGTACATGTAAATTGTGTTCAATGGTTTCATCGCAGTACTTTCCCAGCGAATAAAAGAACGACCTGTTTTATATATTTATGTTACTTTCATTTCAGGGATTACTACAGAGAGCTAAACTAAATTTTGTGATAATATATCCGTTAGCCTTGACCACCACTGCATATCGTATCCAAATTAATAAATTATAAACCCGATACGATCTCGTACCGGTGACACATACCATTCATATCACGTTGCGGTGTTCTCCACGTAACATAATATATATTTTATTTTTACGCAGTTCTCACGAAACAAACGCATCAAAACTAAAACCAACTAATTATCGTTATTATACGACCGACCCCAAAACCGGGGATTCTAAATAACGGCTGATGTCATCGGCTATCGATTATCTCTACGAAATATAGGCGGCGACCGATTATTATTCCCGTTATACATGAAAGCCGTTACGTCGAACGAAGTTTGAAAAAAAAAATCACGGAACAATAAGCGACGACCTGATTCCGAAAGCACACGTTTTATATATAACGCGCCTTTATCGCGCGATTTGAATTGATGCAGTGTATGTGTATGTGTGTGTGTGTGTATAGGGAAGGTATTGAAGTTGCGAGGAGTCAAAGGTCACCGCGATCGTTTATCTTGTTTGCGTTCGTGTAGGGGAAAGGTACATGTGTGATTTTTCATTTTGTCAAAGTACATTTTTAATTGCTTTTAGACTATGAAACTTGCAAATAGGTAGATGGGAATACAATGGAGGTATGTGGACGTTATTTTAGTGTGAGTAGAAAGCGATTTTTTGAGTGATGTTCTTGTGAAACTAGTTGTTCTAAATTTAAATAGTCACATGCTCACCTCAACATACAAGCAATAGATATATAAATATTGGAGTGGCATTGGACTATATCTACACCAGGCAAGCGCTAGGGCACAATTGTGGAACAAAGATAACTGTCAAGTTAAATGAATCTATCTCATTCTGTTGCATTGGAGAGATAATGGAAGGAAATCTGTCAACAACATCATTACCGAGGTAACACAAACAATGAAGTGGAATTAAAATTATACATAGTAAACCACCCCATTCTCAAAGTCAAGGTTCTGGCGAAAGGGCTAACTAAAATGAGGAACATAACATACACTTGCTAGTTGGATTGATGCAAATAAGACAACTACGTACGCCAAACCTTTTAATGTGTTCAAATGATGAGAAACATAGCATATCATGAAGAAATTAAACAAACGCTATAAGAAGCATAGTTTGGATCGAAAATGAAATTCAATTCAATTTTTCCGAAGACCTAATTAGCTTACACAAGGTGAAGAGCAATTGACAATTAATAAAGCATCTTGATGTTCTCAAGAAATAATATGCGAAACAAACGAAGAAACTGATCTAATTAACTCAAACACAAACTGAGGAAATCTAATGTTCATTTGTCTAAGCTAAATTACAAGTTTCTGGTAAGCTATAACAAAACGTCATTATTTTATTAAATACAGCATAGAGAGAATATTGAAGACGCCAACTGTTACCAGAAAATTATCCAGCATGAAATTCGTGATTTGGAGATGTGGTTTCCAATTGCCAACGAAAAATCAGAGTACATAGAAACAATAACATGGACAACTTGCTTTCCTAATACATCATTAGGTGTAGTTTATGTCGTTTTCCATCCTTATTCTGAAACTAGCTTTAAATTTGCTCCATCAGGTCAGGATTACTATATTCGATTTCACTAGAATAACCCATACTTCTAAATCATGCATTGATAACTTTCTAACTAATATCAATGTCAAGCATACGTCAACTGTCTTGCATACTAACATATCCGATCATACTACTCAAAAGTTAAGTGCATCTTATTTGAATAATTATCAACCTAATTATAAAAGAATTAGGGTTTTTAGTGAAGATAACATGAATTTCTTCTTAAACACCCTGTCTGAAACTTCCTGGTCTACTATTTTAGAATGTAAAGATGACATGGACGTAAACCAACAGTGGGATGATTTTATATCGTGCTTTTTTGAATATATTCAATCAATCCTTTCCAATTAAAAAAATTATGTGTGGAAATAATCCAAAATCACGCCACTTCCGTTCACCTGAAGTAAATACTTGCAGAGAAAAACTTAGTACCTTAGCTGTTATATCCAAGTATGATAATAGCTATAAAGTTCTTTATGATAATGAAAAAAATAAATTGCGTAACCTTTTAATAAAAGAAAAAAAAGAGTACTGTAAAAACGAAATTCATAACTCTGATAACCTATCCAAGACTGTATGGAAAGTTGCGGGTACTCTAGCGAGCATTACAAAAAAGCATACTTCTTCTAATTTAAATGTTGACGATGATAGTAAATTAAATGAGTTGAATAGGTATTTTGCTAATTCGGGTGAACACGCGGGTAGCGATCCTTCTACATCGATTGCGATCGTCAACATTATGGAAAATCCATGTACCTTTTCATTTGATTTGGCGACTCAAGCTGAAATTCTCGTTATTGTAAAATGTTTTGCAAATAAGAATAGTTTTGGTTATGATGAAATATCTACATCTGTTGTAAAAAAATGTATTGAACATATTATTAATCCTCTTACTGTCATAATTAACAACTCCTTTAAATATGGCATATTTCCTGAGAGCTTGAAACTGGCAAAAGTAGTACCCATTTATAAAAAAGGAGATGCTAACCTACCTGAAAGTTATAGGCCTATTAGCGTATTACCCACCTTTTCTAACATTTTTGAAAGACTTTGTTCTAATCGCATGGTAAACTTTTTCAATGAATGTAATTTATTTAGTGTCAACCAACATGGTTTCTTGAAGGGTAAATGTGTTAATACTGCCATTTTTGAGTATGTAAATGCTATTTATAATGGACTTGAACACGGATGGTTATGCCTGGGTATTTCTTTGGACTTTTCCAAAGCGTACGACTGCATAAATCATGAAATGCTGCTAATAAAGTTGGAAAAATATGGTGTACGTGGCGCATCCCTGAATTGGTTGAAGTCTTATCTATCTAACAGAAAGCAATTCGTTAACATAAATACTAATGGAATTAATAAAAAGTCGGACGTAAGAACTCTCTCACGTGGTATTCCTCAGGGTAGTGTGATGGGACCCCTACTGTTTAATATTTTTATAATTGATTTTTGTGAACTATTTAATAACACACCACACACTCATGTGAACTATGCCGATGATAACTTCGTCCTAATATTGGCCAAAGACTATTCTAGTATGCAGTCTGTCGTTAGCGATCTTATGAGTAGAATTGAACAATGGGCCTTGTCTAATCAACAGAAATTGAATATGGAGAAAACTAATTTTATATTGTTTAGGACTGTTAGGCAAAATATTCCTCCTACCATACTTGATAATAACGATTTTGTACAGCTAAATAACTCAGTAAAGTTTCTAGGGTTGGTTATCGATACCAAATTAAATTTTGACGGTCATGTCTCTTTCTTATCCAAAAAGCTTAATGGTATATGCTATTGTTTGAAGATTCTAAAACAGTACCTGGATATGCACACGCTCAAGTGTATCTACTATGGCATTTTTGTTGCAAATTTAAAATTTGCAATTTTATTTTGGGGAAATGCTTCGGATGCTTTAAGAGTTTTTGTTATACAAAAGCACGCTATGCGCATAATATTCAACATCCCGTTTAGGGAATCGTGTAGAGGCAAATTTAGAATGAATAGGATATTAACCTGCGCAGGAATATACATTTATGAATGTCTAATTTTCAACTTTAAACATAAAGCTAAATTTGTTGAGTATCTTCCTAATCATACATATAACTCCAGGAATAAATTATATAATTACCCCAAACATAAACTCAGCATGCTAGAGAAAGGACCTTCTTATGCTAGTATTAAGCTTTTTAATAGATTACCTAAAAATATTAGAGACATTAATAACTATAAGGTATTTACTAGAGAGGTCTTTAACTTATTAATAAGAATTGAACCTTATACAATAAGTGAGTTCTTTAATTATTTTTAATTACTTTAATAATTGTTACTCTTGAATTTTCTATTATTTTGATCATTTTGTATTTTCCGTTTTTTTTGTTGATATGATCAATGTTCGTTTATATTACTTTAGGTGGTAGAATAACCTAGCTAATATAGTTTTCTCTTTTGTAGTATTTGTAGTGTTTTTTCATTTTTTAGACTTGTTTCAACCCACTTCTGCATTCTTACATAGTGTATTTGTGTAATATGGTGGCAGTTTGAAATAAATGCTTATATTATTATTATTATTATTATTATTATTTTGAGAATTTTTTGTAAAAAAATTTCAAAGCATTATTTATACTCGTATTATAGAAAGATATTACAAAATATATTGCATTGCCGACCATTGAGAGTAGACGTGTTTGAACATGTCCTTGCTTGTTTCCTATGTCACACGCCCATTTGTCCACTGAAGCCAATCAGATTAGACATTTGTCGAGTTCCGGCTATGTTGGTGTAAAAGAGGCTTCGCACAGCTCCTTAGATTCATCCCTGTCCCGAAAGATATCTGTACTGTAGACGGAAATCAAATAGAGCAGGAAAATCGAATATCTGGGAATTCTCTTCGACAGTAGGCTAATCAGCTATATCGCATCTTACCTGATCACAAACTGGATCCCAAAATGAGCGCGATGCTGTACAAGACACACATCCGACCCACTGGCACCTAACAGCGGCAGACGGCGACGACCTGAACGAGTTCTTGAAGAATCTCAACTGCAGATTTTTCGAGAAAGTTCTCAACAGTAGCAAGCCGGCGATAAGTAGCGCAATTGCGTAAAAACCAACGAGTTTTACCAAACATCAAAAACCCGAACCCTAAGTAATCCTATTTTCTATATTCATGATTGTAGGCATCCAATAGCAAAGAAGATCCAGGAAGAAGATTCCGAGCTAGCCCAATCATTGATACCCGAGGACAAGCAGAAGGATTTCCCAATAGGAAGTGGAATTGGAAGAAGAATAACCTCCAGAGAAGAAGACCAACAGCCGCGAGACTTCGTTAGATTCAGTTTAAGTCTGTTTGCGATGGCTGAACGTCTTTTGCATATCCAAGTAATCCTAACAACTTCTGTTATACAAGGTGTCCCGTATCGTTATGTTCAAATTTTAGGAATGTAAAGTAGACTTTATATTAAGTCAGAAAAACGCAAAACTTGTATATCCAGTTTTATTTGCTTCAGAGTTACAGACCTATGAATATCATTGTCAGATCATATAAAAATAGTAATCCTAAAGTCAATATAAACCAATTTTATACACTTATACGATTCAACAACAGGTCTGTGATAAATAACGTCGCAAAATAAAATTTTAACGTAAAATAAATAAAGACTGCAAGAATAGTGCATACAATAATTTCTTGGAGATCTACAAAAAAGAGTACTGGAAATTGATTTATGTGGTTTTATAGGTTTTTGCTTATTTCGTCAGTGCTAAACCATGAATATCATACAATAAACAAATGTTCAGATGACAGTGAACGTCATAGGATTAGATGACGTTATGATGACGTTTTAGTTCATAGAACAGCTTATTAGTGCGCGGGCACGTTTTCTTCCTCAAAAATTCTTTACCGGTCCAACTCTCAGTGTACGTTGAATCGCTAAACAACTAGGAGTGCCACAAATGACAGTTTGCCCAATTTTATGACGTGAGGGTTTATATCCATATCACTATCGCAGGAGACACAGTTTGCTTGAGACAGACCACTATGCTCGTCTAGTTTATTCTACATGGATATTACGACAATGACAGCTTCATTTTAATTTCTGTAGAACAGTCCTCTGGACAGATGAATCTACGTTCACGAGAAGTGGTGTTACAAATCTGACAAACCTGCACAGGTGGTCATCAACAAATAGCTATACGCCCTTCTAAATTTCAACATGAATTCTCTATTAACGTTTGGACGGCCCTAATCGATGACTTTTTGATTGGTCGTGTTTTTCTTTCTGGGAGGTTAGAGAATTACGTTCTATTTCTTATTGACCAACAACCAGGTCATTTAGAGGATGTTCCACTGAATGTTCAACGAGACATGTAGTTTCACATGAATTGGGCACCACTATATTTCGGAATGGCTGTCCGAAATTGGGTTAATGTCAATTATCCAAAATGGATTGGCCGACGTGGTCCTGTTATATCGCCACCCAGATCACCCGATCTTAATCCCCTTGACTTTTACTTATGGAGGTACATAAAAAATTTAGTCTACGCGCAAGTTTCAAATATAAGAGAAGAGTTGTTGGATCGTATTCGGCTGGCTGCCGAGCAAATCCGACAAAACAAGAATGGAATTCGGATAAGTACTTCTTCTGCTGGGTTACGGGCACAAGCCTGCATTCAACAAAGAGGTGGACATTTCGAAAATATTATTAATTGAACTTTTTCAAAAAAATCAGTTTGTATTGACTTCAGGATTATATTTTTTTTTCATGATCTGACAATCACGTTCATAGGTCTGTAACATTGAAACATTGAAATAAATAATAATCGATATACAAGTTTTACGTTTTTCTTACTTGTAATGAAGTCTACTTTACACTCCTAATATTTGAACATAAATTCACTATTTTGGTTAAAAAATTAAATATCTAGAGGTTGGTAAAATTATAGAAACTTGTATGCAATTTGCCAAACCTAAGATTTGGCGTGAACAAACAATTTGTCTGATTGTTACTTTCGCTGCACGCACACTTTCGGGTTGTCCAACAAAAATAAGAACAAGACTACTTACGATGACGTTTCACTCGTCCAGCACCTCATACAGAAGCCTTGACTGTACTAGCAGAAATACTAGAATCTAGACCTCAGGAATGGAACCTGTTAGCTTTGGAAACACATATTTCTATGTACGGTAATAGCCAGATTTTACAATATTCTTAAAGGTATTTCATTCTGTAGTAATCTCAATGATTTGAAGAAAAAAAGTAAAAACGAAAAACTTTTTAATGCAGAACGTTTGTACCAAAACGTGACGTACCAGAAGGAATTTGTTGTTATTATTATTATTATTATTATTATTATTATTATGACTATAAGAGAAAGTACAACTGGGTAGATAGTTACTAAATAAAAAATAAAGACATGAAAATTTGTTGCCTATAGTAGGTATTATTAGTCACCTTGAAAGTAAAAAAAGCAATATGCTATATATTATATATAATATTGCAAGAGATACAAACAGCTCTGAAAGCTCTTCCAACGTAAACTAATAAGATGCTTAAATTGTCGCATAACACGTTTCCATCTGCAGCTGTAGGAGATACAGTCAAAGTACCCATTTCGGACGTGGATAGGAGCAGAACGCATCCTAGAAATTTACTTTGTGCCATTATATCCCTAAGCAATAACTTTTATATATTGGAAACTAAACAAGATTTTAAAAGAAATCAGTTTACAGTATGTTCAGCTGAATTTTTATCCTTTTATGCACACCATGGGGACTCCTTATAAAAATTTTGATCAAAAATATGTGGTGCCATCTTATGGACAGATAGGCGGATTTTTTATCAAAAGTTAAGAAAAGAGCTGCACAGATGGCACATTACAGCGTGTGACGTGGTGTGGCTATTTGACACGTGTCATATCCGTCCACATCCGTTATTTTAACGTGTTTATTGTGTTTCGTTTCGATGAGTAGATGTTTATATATTGTTCTGATCTTTTTTTGCGGTAGAATTATTTTTTATTATTGTTGTATATATTTATTTTTCAGTTCGCGTTCAGTTTGGCTACTGCCAAAACTTCTAAAAGGATCGAAAATGCAGTTGATCCAATCGTTTACGAATTTATAGAAAGCCAAATAAGAAGTTGTAGAAAATTTTCTAGAGGAAGACGATTTACAATCAATGATAAGGTATTGGCGTTGTCACTATACAAAGCAAACCCCAGAGGATATCGAGTTTTGCGAAAGATATTCGCGCTGCCATCTCGCCGTACATTAAGCACATTACTAAGAAAAATACCATTTATTCCGGGATTAAATAACCACGTGATAGGCAATTTAAAGACAGTTGTTAATGGCATGAAATCATTAGACAAGTACTGCTGTGTATTATTTGATGAAGTGTCTCCTCAGCCTGGTATGCATTATAATAAATCCAGGGACATCTTGGAAGGATTTGTCACTTACGGCGAGGAATCAACATGCCGCATGCTTCGGTATTTATGGCGCAAGGAATATATAAAAAGTGGAAGCGGCCTATCGCTTTCATTTTCTGCGAAGGTAGCACGGATACGGCAAATCTAGTCTGTCAAATTAAAAAAGTTATTCGTGATATTTTTTCTTGTGGCCTAAAACCTGTTGCTACAGTATGTGACCAAGGGGCATCTAGTCGAGCGGCAATCAAGCACCTAGTAGATGAAACTAAGTTGCAGTACTCTAGAAGTAACAAGCCATATACAATTTTTGGTTTTGAAGTAGATGGCAAGGAAATTGTACCACTCTTTGATTATCCGCACCTTATTATGAAGTGCATAAGGAATAATCTGCTGACGAAGGACTTAGTGTATTCCTAAAAAGCTATAGAACGACGAGCGTCCTGGCAACACATTATCAATTTATATAATTGGGATACTCCCACAAAGTATTTGAACTTTAATAATACTAATAATACTAATTTGCTATCACACACATGTACCTTAATAATAGTAATAAAGACATCAATTTATTCAAAGAAATGTGGAAACATTTTTTGTTTCTACATTTTTTTTAAATTAAATGATCAATCAACAGTAATAAATAAATATAAATATCCCATTTTCTTTCCCCTCTTAAGTTTAGTTACAAACCACAATAAGAGTGTTTGATCTGTCCATGAGATGGCTCCACCGCACTGTGTTATTTTTAGGTATTGAGAGTTGCCTGTCTATTTAAGTACCTTGTCTATGCTTTTATGATGTATTTCCGAAAAATGTCAATATTGACATTTAAAACGTCAGTACTGAAATGTCAAAAACCTACAATTACTTATGCAATTTAAATAATCTTATTACAAATTTTCTGGATATAAACTTTTAAAGGTTTCATATTTTTATTGCGTCCCGTGAATATTAGACGCGTGAAAAGTTCTCCATCAATTATTAATAACGAGTTAGTAAAATTTCGTTTACACGTTAAGTTCAAATAATTAAATTTAATGAGATTTTGCTTTTAAAAACAACGTACACCACACGTGCGTCGAGTGACTTGGAATCTGATTACAAGTTTTCGCACCTCGGGTATTTATTAAATTCGAAATCACATTTTTAACTTCTAAATCCGGCGTTGAGCTTTAAAAGTTCCATAAAGTACCTAGAGTAATGTATTTAATGTTTCAGGACTTCAACTTTGGTGATATGGTTTTTGAACATAATTTCTTTAACATGCACAAGGGTGACTTCGCTTTTAACCTTTAACATTTCTTCCTTGTCTTCCTTCATTATTTTGTCGGGTATACGTACCAAAAATAGAAATATTACATTTAAAACTTTATAATCGATGACAGTTCTAAGTTTTAATTTCAATAATGTACCTATGTTACTGAATTAGTATAATTTAGAAGCATCAAATTATTCACTATAATTTTAGAATTTACTCGGCAGCGGTCTCAAAGAAATTAAATTATGCAGGAGCTAGATGTATACAGTGAAAATATTCATTACAATAATGACATCTGCTTGCATATTCATGAATTCCTCTTATTATGCATGGCCATGCAGCAGCTATTTCACGGTTTATAATGACGTGTCTGGAGATTGAGAGTAGCTAATTCCGTTTGAATATTTGTAATTTTTGGTAACTTCGTTTTCCACTTTGAGTAGAATATTTGACATTTCAGGAAAGTTTATAAATTAACATGGTGTTAAGTTCAGAAATATGTGATAGTAAAACTGCTCCAGTCATTTTTACAAATTTACGGCTGTTAAAAATACGAAATAACCAGTCCAGTGTCCAGAGTTGGTAATATTAATTTTAATTTGGTAACACTGTATAATTGCACTAACGGGTTTATTTATTTTAGGGGTTATATTTGCTACCTATATTTTACTTGCGGCAAATGTCAATGAAATAAGGTTAGGATATACACACATATGTACAAAACACTACAGCAGAAATGCATGGTTTTTTTTCGTCCAACTTAAAGCAGTTCCGAATCCTCACTTCATAATTTCACAGTTCCAA
>SMLS01046136.1:0-15890 GCA_004785975.1 Popillia japonica | reverse complement strand
CCAGTATAGTTTTAGAACTATACGCATACCATGTGATGGTATTCGTTTTTTTTTTCATCGTTCGGTAGATTTAGAAGTAAAAACAAATTCGTCCGAGATAGTCCTCCATTTTCCTCCCTAGTTAGTCTATAAATTGCCGCATGAGCCATTATTTCCACCACACTTATTGAAGGTGCTGTTTTAGTCTCTAGGGTTTAATCAAAATCTGAAGATTACACCTGGCAGTGTTTCTTTGTTACACAGCCGTTGTATACCCAATTTCAGCAGAAACATAGGTATGACTACGAAACCTGCAGTTTAATTTATGATTAATACCAATTTTCTAAGGAAAAAATTATAAATCCCTTCTCGGTCTTCTGTCACTATCTGCCTTTTTGTATCTTAATTTCGATATTCAAATAGTGTTACTGGCTATTTGCATTCTGCGTAATGGAGTAAGTATTTTTTTTTTAAGTTATTGGCTCTTCACTATGAAACTTCTAATTGTTGGTCACACGGAAATTGTATAGAAATTCGATACAAACATGTGGACTAAACACATTATTCTAATTAAATTATAAGAGAAATCTTCTAACATTTTTAGGTATATTTCTACTCTAATGAGAATATTTTATGATACGTTTACAAAACAATTTCCTGCTAAAGATGTGCGTACGCGAATTCTCTGATTTATAGGCTATAGCGAAAATATAACGTCTCCGCTTTTGCTTTCCAAACCAGAATGTCCTTTCTAAAAATAATTTTCGAAACAGCTGGCACGATTTTAAAGTGCGCGTCGCGTCGTGTTCAGATCATACTAGCCTCTTTGTTTGTATATAGAGAGCTATTTCGACAGTCTCTGGAAAAGTGTCGCGTTCAATTATTCCCTTTTATTGCGGTAATTGTTATCAGACTAAATTACCATCGTGGGCTTTTTAGATATGTCGCGTAGGGAGAAACCGCAAATTCGTATTACCATATACTGGAACGGACAGACTATTGTTATTTATATACCTTAGTATGGAAAGAAGGTAACTCCTTAACATATATATTATTTTACTAGTTTGTATAAATGTGTTAAATTAATTTAAGTAGAGTAATAAAAAGAGATATTTGTTCTGCTATTTCTGTAATACAATTGAAATTGTGTGATCGATTACTGTTGCTCCCGTCAATATACATACATACATATTTCATAAGATTACTATAAACTACCTACATATTAGGTGTAAATGCACGAGAAGTTTTATTGAATTGCGTCATAATGTCACCTAATTATTTTATTATTTGAATACTGAATGAATGGAAATGTATATTTGGAAAATATCTGCTTTGTCAAACAACATGCAGTTTGAGCAAGGAAAATGAGCTAACATGGATTAAAAGGAGAAGTAATGGAGATGAAACAATATTTTTAGTATTATCATTTTATAGAGTTTCGTGAAATTGATAATTGGGCCTACCACTAGAACGCCCATTACACACCCGCTTCTTCTTTAAGATACTTTTCCATATTGATAATCTACCTCATTAATTTATTATTGTTATAGACAATAAGGGAAATGCTTGCAACAATTTGGAAAAGAGCTTGTAATATGGTAACTAACATAAGAAAGTCTTCCTTGATCCATTAACACAACATTGCGTCATCCTGAAAAGGAATGATAAGATGTATGTGTACTGTAATTAAATATTTCAACTTGAAAAAATTAAAGTAACCCAAGAGAGGTTAGTTTTGGAATTTGTGTTGCAAGTTTGCATAATTTAAATGAAGTTTACCAAATTATCTACAAAATAGATTTTATTTTTTATTTATGTTGTCTTAAAAGATTCTTTTTGTCACAGTGAAACCCACAATAAATTTATTTTCTGAGCTAAATTGTTTTTTTTAGAAAGTGACGATAACAAATACTTCGGAGTTTAAACTTATAGTTATATATACACTCAGCGAAATTTCTATAGTTCCACATGAACTAATGTTTTTCGTAAAATATTCGTCAAATTATGTATCAAAAGTAAAGCTTCATTGCAAGGAAAGGTGAAAATAACAATGAAAAAATATATTTCAGTTTTTACAGAAAGAATTTGTAATAATGATAAGTTACAACAGCGAAACTTCCATAGGTCCACTTACAGAAAAATTACTTAACATTATAATGTTTGAATTTTTGATAAACTTAGTAATGAGTGTTGGATCCTTTATTAAAAAGAATTTCAAAAATGCGGTTCTTCTCCTGTCTGTTAACTGTCAATGTTGAAGCAGGAATCTCATTCCAACATCTCGTTATCGCAGATGTCAGTTCTTTAATGTTTTCATATTGGTGATCGTTGGCATATACCTCCGTAGCCAATACTTCCCAAAGATTTTCAATTGTCGGGTGATCCACTAATTTGATTTATTTTTGTTGAAACCACTTCTTGAATCGCTTGGAAGAATGGATAGCTGCGTTGTCTTGCTGAAATATCCAGTCTTGCAAGGGCATTTGTTCACCAAAATCTATTAGAACCGTTTCTAGAAGTTCTATATAAGACTCTGAATTCATTCGTTTCGAAATAAAACATACAGGAGTTTTATTGTTATGGGTAAAAGCCGCCCAAACCATTGCACGACCGCCACCAAAATTTCTACTCATGACAACTTCAGTGTTCTTACACAAATCGTGCTAATAGTCGTCGGAAAATATGACGTTCTTCCATTCATTATCCTAGCTCATACGATTTTGTGCAAATGTCAGCCTTGCTTGTTTGTGAGTCCTCTTTAAGGGTGGTTTTGAGACCTTTTTCTGCCATCTAAAGCGTTTACTACCGGATAAAATTTGTTGTACACGTCTCTTAGTTACTGGCAAATATAAATCGCATTTGATTTGTCGTGCGTTTACATTACTAGAAGAGGTTAACCAAAATATTGTTGAATGCTGTCTTCGCGTAAGTTTTTGATTAGTTCCTTTAGGACGATAATTACCGTAGGAATTACCTAATCTTATAAAATTATTACTGAGGCGATGGGATCGCCCCGATTTCTTGGCTATTGCTCGGTTTGAACACCCCATCTCTTTATAACAATTTATTTTTGTTTTTTTTTTTCATCCTCGGTTAGCAGTGTACCCCTCGGCATTATTATTAACTAATATCTATACTTCAATATTATATATATTTAATAATGAATAAACTTTTTTTATTATACCTGCATCATAATGTTGGTATCTCGAACGCATATGCGTGCGAAAACGGACCATTATGTAAAACACCGGGGTTTTAAAGTCGCCTAGGCAACATAGTGTCGTTACATATGAGAGTAATGACATAATCGCGCCACAATAGCATCAATATCTCGTCCACAGTGTGGTAATTCTTCTTTGTCATCCAAGCTAATAATTCCTCATATTCTTTATAATATGCAATTTTTGATTTTTGTGGAATTAATTTCAATTGAGCTTGCTCAGCTAATCGTTCAACTTCCGAAGAAATCTCTCCACTCATATTGTCCATTCTAAATTCACAAAATTTGACATTAAATGTCACAGCAATCACATAGCAGCCAATCAACAATAATTTCCAACCGTTTCTATGTTCATTATTAAAAATTAGAACCACACCGTACTTTGTAAAATGCACCAATTCTTCTATTCTTTTTGTTATTTTCGCATTGTAGTGCAGGTATAATAAAAAATAAAAATGGTACGTCATCTGGTGTACCGATTTAAGCAGACGTTGCCACAACCGTTCCCGGCAAAATTCTGACTCAAGAGATACAGACTCCCCTCATTTTTCCAATAAAATCAAATTTTATTTTTAACAACACGACCGTCTAAAAAGTAAACAAAAACATAAATCAATCTACTAAATTAAAACAACGTTTATCTTAAATGTTCGAACTGTAGTTTTTCTGCCACCTGACCTTCTCCGGCACGAGTTTAAACACTTTGAGCGCTACGATTAATCATATTAGGGCTGATTTGTGTCATTTCATCGCGAATTCTTTGCCTCAAATCTTCCAAATTATCAGGGCAATTAATGTAAATCCTTGATTTCAAATACTTCAAACTTTATCACCACACGGTATATATTAATTTATCTGTAAGGAAAAAATTATATTTTTCATACTTTCTGATATGTTGCTAATACTGTTGTCCAATAATCCAAATTAAGAAAATGCTTATTTGGTTCCCTCGAATAATATCTAATACTTACCTGTAGATATGAAAATAATTTTTAAATGTCAAAATTAAACACGACTGACAATTTAGGAAATAACTTTTTTTAATACATTATCAATTATATTGCGGTGTAATGCACTAATCAACCACCCTGTATATATTTCATAAGTATTTAATCGCAACTTATACAAGTGTATTAAACTTCAGTCACATCAAACTAGGCGTTGTATTATTTCTTTACCGCTTAATTTAATCAGAAAACAGTGTTACGACATTGACTTTGACATTATCAATTAGTAGCAATTACCATTACTAAAACTGAATTTATTTAGTCAAAAGATTGCGACATAATTGGTTCCGGCATTTACGTACTATTCAGTCAAGATCATCACGTCGTAGAAGAAACAATAGTTCTGTATTAAGTTCGCCAATTGTACTATATTACAGCGTTATTGTTTTCAATTCTCATGCTTCGGTAAATGTCATTGTCAACGTACTGTTAATCAATTAAGCTAATAGCTAGCATCGTGTATGGCATAATTTACGCATAATAACGGTGTAGATATGAACTTAGTAGTAACCTTTTTGACACATGTACAGGATGTATCACTTGAATCTCCCCAAGTTGAATACTTGAATGCCAATAACGATGCACTTCTTAAAGCGATAAGTAAGTACTTGTTAGAAAGCATTTCAATATAATAGGGAAGTGATCGATAATCCTTGGAATATAGTACGTATACAGCTATGGAAAAATGTAAATTAAAATGAATATCTTTAAAATACTGCAATGAATTCCAGAAAATTGTTTGAAATATAATTCTTTAACTTATTAAATGTGTAGAGCAACTTATTTCTAAACAAAACCTTTCGTAAAATGCTCTTTGCCACACCGCGAAAAAGACTACCGAGTGGTTCACAAGTACAGATGTTTTCCTGCTTTCATGGTCTTCTCAGTCACCAGACTTAACCCCGATAGAAAATTTGTGGGTAATACTAAAGTATTCATTTACACATGGAAACCAAATAGAGAACAAGAGCAGATAATTTTTGAAGAATGGAGAAAAATTCCCGTCAGCTTGTGTAAGAGACTTATGAACAGTGCGCACAAAAGAGTTCGTGCAGAAACCAAAGCACGATCAGCTGCCATAAAATATTATATAATAATATCTTTAAAATTGTTAATAAAGTTATATATACTTGTTCGCCTTTAATTCTCCTGTATAACATTTAGAATCGTGAGCAATGTATAGGGTGCTCCATACATTTTTCCATAGGTGTATAATGAGAAAAGTCTTTGCATTGCACTAAAACGTGTCGCTGTGTGATCATACAGTGTACAAGTGTTTCCAAGACGTATCTGTAAAATGTTGCAAAGTTACTCGATGTGTTTTAATTGTCATCAAAAAACAGAACAGTGATTGGTTTTGGTATATGCATTCTAGATATGTTTCTCTTTATTCCTTAAAATATTCTTTAAAAATGAATTTTCCCATGTTATGTGTACCAACATAGATATACAAACGACTTGTCAATTTGTTGAACGAGTATACAGGGTTTCCACGGCCAAGTGGGACATAGGGAAAATACATTCAATCGGTTTTCGGTGAATATTATCTCTCTAATACTACTTCAGCCAAATTTAAATGCCATATATTATAACTGGGCTAACTTTGAACATTTCCTCAACCATAGTGCAAAGATAGTCAATATAATAAAGCCAGAAAATTATTATTTTTAAATCTATTGCACATGAATTCGTAATAAAGCTGTTAACATGTGACAGGACTGCAAGCGGCTGTGACATAGAAATTCATACAGCGGCTTAATAAAGCAATGCGCGAATAGTTTAGAGTTCGAATCCCGACAGATGAATTTTGTTTTGTTTTTAATTTTTAATTGAAAAGCGAAACACATAATCGCACTCGATCATTTTTGTTATTGTAAAAATCATTGTTGTTGAAAATAAAATATCAAAATTGATGTGTAGGGATTTGAACCCTAAACAATCCGTGCATTGCGTTATTAAGCCGTTGTGTAAACCCTTGCGCCACGGCCGCTTGCAGTCCTGTCATACTTTAACAGCCTTATTAGAAATTCACGTGCAATAGATTTAAAAATAATAATTTTGTGGCTTTATTAAAATGCCTTTCTTTGTACTATGGTTGTGGAAATGTGCATCGTTAGCCCAGTTATAATATGTGGCATTTAAATTAACTGCACGAACTCTTTTGGGCGCACTGTTCATAAGTTTCTTCCACAAGCTGACGGACATTTTTCTCCATTCTTCAAAAACTATCTCCTTTAGTTCTCTTTTTGGTTTACATTTGTAAATGGATACTTTCTGCTTTAGTATTGCCGACAAATTTTCTATCGGGGATAAATCTGGAGACTGAGGCCATGCAAGCAAGGGAGCATCATTACTTGTGAATCACTCTGTAGTCTTTTTTGCGGTGTGGCAAAGAGCACTTTCTGATAGGTTTTGTTTAGAAATAAGTTGCTCTGCACATGCAATACGTTAAGGAATTATATTTCAAACAATTCTATGGAATTTATTGCAGTAGGTATTTTAAAAATATTTGATTTTAATTTAATAGGTACTCCATACATTTTCCATAGCTGTATATGATGTATCTATATACTTAAATATATTAAAGAATTAAAATTGGAGAAAAATTAGATTGAAGAGATGTAGTAAACTAAATATACTATTATTGCATATGTAATTATGACTTTTGTTTTTTGTTAATAACCACAAATTAGATATTACCAACACTTTGGAACAGCTTTTTTATGATTAATTTCAACGTAACGGAAATTACTAATTAGGAAGATAAGATTTTAACTAACAAATTATTATATGTTACTAATTAAAGAACATTTGTCTGCAGATTTTTGTCAGATAGAAATAAAATCAAATAAATTTTGAATAGCGAAATAATCGCTGATGTATAAAAGAAAATAGTACCGAAAATAACAGTAAAGTGGTACGAGTAAATGAATTGTGAATAGATGGCGCGGTAAATATTTGTTATCAGAAGTATTAATATTTATGTTTTATTTATTTACTAGACGAGCAAAAATTATTGAGAAAAGGAATTGCCATGATAAAAAAACCATTTTCTTTGATAGATGCAATTTTTGTTAATATTAACTAAGTGTCAGTATCGCTTTGAAGTTTTATTTGAAGGGAATTAAATGTCAGTTTAGATTTAAAACTTTACTTAACATGATATTTTCACCATTACGTAAGCCATTCATCATTGAATCTTATTTTTATAATGTAAATCTTGAAAATGGGGAATGGAGGTACAGCACTGATTTTGTGTGTGTTGGAAGCTGACTTTTTCAGTGTGGTTGGGAACTCTATGCGATTGTTCAGAGAAACAGGAAGTGTAGCACATAAGAGCGGTGCTGCTAGCCCAACAGTACGTATAGACTAAATTGTTGAAAATGTTTGAGAACGCCAACATCTTTGCAATCAAGAGTCATACTGCAAACTCATTGCATCATAATGGTATATACAGAACAATTCAAATATTTTATTCCCTTATAAGATGTAGGGGTATCGTGAGATGTTACCGCAAGCGCATATTATCTTGCTAGTGGTTCACCCAACATTTATTGAAAAACAATGACCTCTTGGACTTTATATTTTTTACAGATAAGGCGAGGTTTTATTTGTCAGGGTATATTCATTCACAAACCATGAGAAAGTTGAGTGCTGAAAACTACTGCATTCCCAGAAATTGATACTCATAATCTTTAAAGGAATCATCAATGCCTCTTCTCAGACGACTTCCGAATCTATCGCTTATTTACAACAATTGTTTACCTGAACTCCAGTCAACATTATCACATTTGATTATTATCATAGATTACTTTGTTGTTCCACACATGAAGAATATCCTTTTTATATTAATAGTAGGACTGGACAAAGTATCGATACATCGTCCAGTACTCGATACCATTCCGGGTATCGATCCTCCGATACCTTGGATAACGTTGGTATCGATGCCTAAGTACCTAAGTATCGATACCTACGATACCTAAGTATCAATACCTACGATACCTAAGTATCGATTCCTACGATACCTAAGTATCGATACCTATTATACGATACGTAAGTATCGATGCCTACGATACCTGGATAAATAATTATGTAGCAAATATACATTATATGCAATAGCTGAACAGTTGTACATTTTCTTAAAGGTTAATATAAACTAACGTTCACCAGTTAAGACAAGAAAACTAGCTAGGTGTAATATATGTATGAACTTCTTTGAAGTTCGTGGAACTTGTAACAAATTATTTACCAAATTGTATAGGAAGTCCACTGAGATTTCAATATGACTACCTCAAAATTTAATGGCAGTATATTAGAATATACATTTGGGTCTATTTTATAACAATCATTCCCAATTTTTTTTGTCGGTGGAAATCCTTTATGGACATCATGTACTTATGTCTATAGCACATGATAGTGTGGGACTCCCAGTCGGTGTTTGCAGTAACTGGTGTGCCCACTAGGGCTGGGCGAAGGATCGATACATCGTCCAGTACTCGATACCATTCCGGGTAAAGATCGTCCGATACCTTGGATAACGTTGATATCGATACCTACGATACCTAGGTATCGATTCCAAATTATCGATACCGCGGACGGAACCGATACATCGGTAAGTATCGATACCTCGATTGGTATTGATACCCGATACCGAAAATGCCGGTATCGCCCGGCCCTAATTAATAGTTAGTGTAATGCTGCAGAAGCACCGTTTATTTGTGGTTTTCAGTTCCTATTACTATTTCTCTTTATTGTAATGCTAAGATACAAATTAATTGATTTAATTTCATTTCTGTTTTGTTTGTCATTAGTTATATTCTATACTAGTTTTATTAAGTTCGATTTTTGCACCATGTAGATACACTGTTATTGTTGTCCTGTAAATGGTTGTAACTGTTGGACAAATATAGAAATTATTACTATTATTTTTATTATTATTATTATTATTAATAGTTTCATGCACAATGGTGGCCATTTTCGACATCTCATGTCATAAATTGAAAATAAACAGTAAATAAACCGAGAGGTACGAATAATGATCTCGGCGACATAAGCATTGTTATGATTTATTTCACAAGCTAATTAGCTAATTAGCTTACTTTTTTCATGTGCAGTTCTCAATCTGTTTCAAAGAAGAGATCTTGCGTCGTCTTACAATATTGACCAAAACTCACACACTTTTTATTTTAGACCAGTGGTAGCATCTGATCTAATGGATTGTATATTAAAATTAAAAAATAAGCGTACTTGTGGAATCGACGAAATCCCTCTACATATTATTGAAAGCTCCTTTAGCATAATATGTGAACCTCTGTGTCATATAATAAACGAATCCCTATGTTCGGGAGTCTTCCCATCAGCATTGAAGAATGGTATCGTTAAGCCGTTATTTAAGAAAGGTGATAAGGAATTAATAGAAAACTATAGGCCAATTAGTTTATTGTCGTCCTTTTCAAAAATTTTCGAAATGATCGTTTATCATCAAATTTTAATTTTTTTTCAAAAACATAAACTATTCAATTGTCATCAGCATGGTTTCTTACCCGGCAAATCTACAACTACTGCACTGTTTGAATACACTGAATTAATTTTGGATGCATTCGAAAAAAACTGTTTAACAGCAGGTGTATTTTTAGACTTAACAAAAGCTTTTGACTCAATGTCACACAAAATTCTTTTAAACAAATTATATAACTACGGTGTAAGAGGCGTCTCTTATAATTGGTTTGCGTCATACTTATCTGGCAGGCGACAAATAACAAAACTTAATTCCCAACAGGGAAATATTTACTCGGACCCTGCGGATATTACTAAAGGTGTGCCGCAGGGAAGTATCTTAGGGCCAATGCTATTTTTAATATTTGTTAACGATATTTCCGTCAATGCTGTAGCTGACCACAGGATAGTAAACTTTGCAGATGACACGAGTTTACTGTTTTGGGGTAGTGATTTTATATCTCTTCAAGATGCGGGTTCTTTGTTGTACAGCAATATCCTACACTGGTTTCAAAGCAATGAACTGGTGTTAAACACTAGCAAAACCAAGGCTATTCTCTTTAAGTTAAACGACACAATTGAAACACCAGCTAAAATTTCACTTAGTTCACATAGCATTTCACTCACTAAGTATTGCAATGTTTTGGGTATCACTTTTGATGATAAATTGGGGTGGAATAATCATATTAATCTCCTTTGTAGCAAGCTTAGTAATGCATGTTACGCACTTAGGATACTGAAGTCAGTTACTAATCGACAAGCTCTGATTACCGTTTATCATGCGTACGTGACATCAAGCGTGAGATACGGCATTACGATATGGGGTTCCTCCTCCCATCTTCAAAATGTTTTCGTGATGCAAAAGAGGGCCCAAAATGTTTTCGTGATGCAAAAGAGGGCCTTGCGTACAATTTTGGGACTTCCCTTTAACGAATCTTGCCGGTCAGTGTTCAGAAACCACAATTTATTAACAGTATATGAAATCTATATACAGGAGTGTTTAACTTTTGTCGTTAAAAACAAGGAAATGTTTGAAAAGGGCGAAAAGAGACACGATTACGTAACAAGATTCAGAACCGATTACTATATACCATCTCACAAATTAACAAAAACAGAGAAAGGTGTGGCCTATAATTGTGTAAAATTTTTTAACGCGCTTCCACCAGAAATAAAAAGAGATACAGTATTCTCATCATTTAAACGAAAAATATATAAATTTATTTGTGAAATAGAGCCTTATTCGGTGAACGATTACATAAACCACAGTTTACTGTAATTTATTTCTTGTTTTGTAATTTTGCTATATGCTATTTATGAATTCGTTGTTTTTTTGTCTGACGCATATTTCTTCATTTTGGGGGATGGGTGTTTTTTTTTGCATTGTTGTTTCTCCAATTGCTGAAATAAAGTTATATTATTATTATTATTATTATTATTATTATTAATATTAATAATATAATTTCAACTACTGACGTTGAATTAAAGACACTGTACGTTCAGAATTCCGAAGCAAGTTTTTATCTAAATAATTTTTACTCATATGGTATAACTGATAAAATCACATATTCTCAGTCTACACTCAAATGTTGTGTGGAGTATGTGAAGTCGTTACAATCATGATGAAGTACTATACTAGGGATGGTAAAACACTGAGACAAGTACAAGAATTGTAGTTGTGTTGTTTTATCACATTCAAGTGTTGTGCTAATATTTCAGCTAATCCATTTGTTGTTTTAACGTAGAAATTAATAGCTATCATTCAAGACTATCGTAGAAATTACTTCTTTCTTTTTCAAGTACACCAAACCGGAAAACGTTTAATGGAATACAATTCCTTTGAAACAAAAAATATATTCTCACTTTAGAGTGCAATTTCTGTATCCTTTATTCAAAATATTTATAAGGTCGTCTATAACATTAGAGTATGAAAGAATCCAGTTAATAATGCACAGTGATTTCAACATAAAACCATTTTGTATGTCTGAATTTTGATAAAAACTTTTGCGTTTATGTTTAATTTTTACGGGACAATGCTTCTCCATGCACTAAAATTTTATCATTGTATACTAATACCAAAGAGAGTCATGTCCATTTAAGGTGCCAATATGTTTGTTAAGTTCAATTGACTAATGCCAGATTTTCAACTGCATGGCTATAGTAGCAATTCGCGCCAGTTATTTTGGTAAAGATGTCATTGACAAGGGAGGAATACCCTCTTTGATATCATCACAGCTTTTGCAGTTTATTAAAGCACTGGATGCAGAGCTATTATAATTGTAGGTAAATACCAACAACGTATAGCCCATGTACGGGGGCACAATAGATCATCGGGTCGTAATGCAATATCATCCTCTCAAATTGTGTTATTTTCGCTTGTGAGCAGCTTGTTTAAACAAAATAATTCAAAATTTTTTCAACCACGTATTCGAAGCTTTGAAATTTTCAACTAAATAACTGTTGAGCAAAGTTTGTAACTGGAATATTTTTGGTGTATCTGATGAAAAACCACTGCTAAATATTTTGCTTTCAATTCCTGTTAATTTTTCTCGGCTGTGTGACTCTCTACACCTCCCACAGTTTTCTCATTCGGCTTTAATACACGTTTGCTTTTCATTACATCATACACTTGAGGTTTATCACATTTAGTTTGCTCGTACAGTTTTACAGGAATATGTTTCTGTCTGTTTCAGCAAACTTTTAGTGTATTTCATTTAAGATATTTTTTTGCAAGTACAGCGTAATATAATGTAGTTGAATTTGGACAAGCGATTTACAAATTTCATGTAAAACAGAAATGAATATGTGTAAATTACGATAACCAGTCTATTTGTGATCTCGTACTGGCGAACTCAATCAATCGAAATCGCAGCGTTTGGCTTTCGTCATATTGTATGCACTGATAATAGTTTGACATTCTCTGTTCGTGAATGTACTCAAATAACCTTTCTCGTAATTGCAATCGTATAGACAATATTTATAATATTCGCGGACGCTCTTTTCGTGTCGTTGATCAAGGTCGTCTTCAACTTCTTTTCGATAGAAAGTAAGTCTATATGGAGCATAATAACTTCAGCTATACATACATACATACATACATACATATATGACTTACTCTTTTCTTAAAACATGAAATATATTTTTTTTGTAGTCCTAATTTTATTACCTGTAACATAATGTTTTCATAGTAGTATTTTTTTTTTCTATTTTGGCTAAAGATATACATAGGAATGCATTTCAAAATAATAATCTTTTTAGCTGTTTTAGATGGTATTATTTCTTATTTCTATAAATATATTGATTAATTTATACAAACGCAGCTTTCACATTCATGTAATACCTTTTATTTAGGTACACATGATCTCGTCTTCATTCTGGCGTGACTTGATGGACTCTAATTCTTTGTTGGTTACCACGAGTGACTCACCCATTGCCGTAACTTATCCCAGATTCCGCTCAAACAAGGAAATTTTGCAATCACCCACCATACAACTAAAACGAAATGATTGCTCACCTTGAATGTATAGCCAACTCATTTTAAAAAATATGTTATATAGTTTATAGCAGTCGAATATGTGTATAATAGAGTTGCCTTTTTATTATTTAAACATTGTATTGTACAGGGTGGCCAGCTAAGAATGCAAAGTGACAGATCTCGTAAACTATTCGTCCGAGAGACTTCCGGAAAAAAACTATTACTAGTGGACAAAAGAAGACCGCGGAAAATTCACCTGGTAAATGTTACAAAAAAATATGTGCCTTTTAAAGCTAAGCTTTACTCGAGCAATTTTTGTTTAACACTTTTTGACGTATCTATTAAAATAAAGTTGTGGGGGATAATTTCATGTTTTTTAAATAAACAGCTGTAACTCTAAAACGGCTGAACGGATTTTAACAAACTTGGTCTCGTTGGAAAAAGCATTGATTGTTTCATCAAACCCATCTTACCTATAATTTGTCTAATTCTTGGTGACGCCGCTAGAGCGCGCTTTTTGATATAATAACAGAGAATTGCAAAATTCTCTAAAAAATCAAATGCAATAATATGACTTTTTTCTATAAAAATCTAGTGAAATGATACCTAAATAGGTAAGTGAAAACGGTATCTCGATATCCTATTCGTAGCTTGAAATATCGAAGAAAAAAAATTAGTTGTCATATAATTTAAAAAAAACGCTATTACACCGGTATTTATTGTTGTTTATTTGTCTTTTTTCAAGATTCAATGATAAAATTTCATAATTTAATTTTGAATAATAAAAGTATTTTCAGTTCAAAAAAATTAGAAAAAACGTGCACGAGCATAATAAGAAAAAAGAATCGATTTTGAAATAAAACTAATGCGTCCTTCAATGTTCGAACTGTCTTGCATCACAATCAATGTAGTGTTGGACCCGCTTATGCATGCAGCAGCTTCAATTTCTGCTCTTAACAGACTACGAATGGCGTCTTGTTCGAATCGCAACATCGCATCTATTGTCTATATCTGCAATAATAATAATAATATCGGCTTTATATTGTGTGGTATCCTGATTGGAACTATTATCCGCCCTGTTTCTGCCTATGTGCCGTGTTTCTTGATTTTCTGGTAAACCACTTGCCAATTTTATTAAAAGATGTGCACTTGCAATTACGACAATATAATATATTGCTGGCCAACCGTCTAGTTGCAAAAACATAATATGTTTTTGCAACTAGACGGTTTCTGAAGAAATGTGTGGGAGTATTTAGTTCTAAGATATCACCAGAGGTGGATTCGGCAAGTAACTATTTCCTTGGCCACTAACTTCTATTTATGGGGTCGGTTGAAAGATATTGTTTACCAAATTCCACCAACAGTCAGAGACCACATGAAAATGCTGTAGCCTATTTGTAGCCCGTCAAGAACAGAAATTGCAGTTGCTGTAATTTCCATGCATGAAGGGCATGCATCAATGCATTGAGTGTGATGCAAGACAGTTGGAACATTGAAGGACACATTAGCTTTATTTCAAGATCGGTACTTTCTTCTGATTGTGCTCCAGCAACATTTTTCCAATTTTTTGAACTTAAAAATACTTATTATATTATTTAAAATTTAAACAACAATAAATACCGGTGTAATAGTGTTTTTTTAAAGTTATACGATACCTAAATTTTCTTTCTTCGATAATTCAAGCTACCAGGAAGATATCGAGATAATGTTTTCACTAACCTATTTAGGTATCATTTCACTACATTTTTTATGAAAAAAAAGCCATATTGTTTATTTAATTTTTCAGAGAATTTTGCAATTTTCTGTTATTATATCAAAAAGCGCGCTCTAGCGGCACCACCAAGAACTAGACAAGTCATAGGTAAGATGGGTTTCATGGAACAATGAATGCTTTTTCCAACGAGACCAATTTTGTTGAAATCCGTTCAGTCGTTTCGGAGTTACAGCTGTTTATTTAAAAAAACCTCAAATTACCTCCCACCGCTTTATTTTAATAGATACGTCAAAAAGTGTTAAACAAAAATTACTCCAGTAGAACTCAGCTTTAAAAGGCACATTTTTTTTTCCGCAAGTCGCTCGGACGAATAGTTTACTAGATACAGCACTTTGCATTCTTAGCAGGCCAGCCTGTACATTCCAGAAAGGGCTTTGCAATAGCAGGTATTGCAAAGTGAAAAATTATCTTATTCATTTACGTAAAAAAAGTGGCATCTTGATTAGCCAAAATTTACAAACCTAAAATAATATAATATATTCTTGTTTTATTATTTCTTTTCTATTTTCAACAAAAAATAGTAATCATCTGAAAAATTTTCGTCTTTATGTTATATTCCACTCAATCTTGCCTAAATCTGGCTTAACTAAATTTTAGACAATCATAATATTGGAAACATTTTGTTATGCCAATCAACAGATATTTGGATTAAATATGAAGTAACAATGGCAATATTACAATGGCGCACAAATTTTGTAAAATGTAACGCAGGGAAGAGATCATTGGTCAGTAAAATGTACTATTGGCTATTAAAATTCTTGTACGATGTCGCTGGTATATCAAATACAGGGTACAGGGTGGCTAGATAGTAATGCAAAGGATTGTATCTTTGAAACTATTCGTAGTAGCGACTTGCAGTAAAAAATATACCGGGTGCGCCATTAGTGTGTCGGCGGAATTTAGCATGAAAACTACTAGAAATAGGAAAGTGAGATTTCCTGT